>CAJQUW010014105.1:0-49349 GCA_907163375.1 Prostheceraeus crozeri | reverse complement strand
CCCCCCCCCCCTCTGGACAGCTTGCTTCGATTTTGGCTTCCAGTGGACGGATTTTGTCGTGCCATAGCTCGTTTGAAAGCTAAGAGTGAGACAAATTCACTGAAAGAATCGGCTTGTTCCTATCTGTCTTCGTTTAGATGTGTGACGCCATTTAAGATTTTGGGACATTGGTGAAAAACGACAGAGTTAGAATTTGGGACGTTTTGGGCTGTAGCTTCAAACGAAGCATCGGATTGGAGAACGGATTTCAGATTTGGAATCAGCGTGAAATTCTGCATCTGTATGGTGAGTTTCAAGTCAATCGGCGAGAAAAAATTTTCAACATTTTTCGAAAAAACGACAGCGTTAGAATTTGGGATGTTTTGGTGTGTAGCGCCCAAACGAAGCATCGGATGAGAAAACGGAGGCCAGATTCGGAATCTACGTGAAATTTTGGGTTAGGAAGGATGTTTCCAGCGAAATCGGAGAGAAAAATTTTCACTGACGTCCCCCCCCCTCTGGACAGCTTGCTTCGATTTTGGCTTCCAGTGGACGGATTTTGTCGTGCGATAGCTCGTTTGAAAGCTAAGAGTGAGACAAATTCAGTGAAACAATCGGCTTGTTCCTATCTGTCTTCGTTCAAAAGTTAGAGCGGTTACAAGATTTTAGGTCGGAGCTCGCTTACCTGAAAAAATCCTAAGTGTCAGAGTGACTTTGTATGGGTAAAAATTTGAAAATTTTCCAAAGTGTGGAATTTCGACCTGGGACCGTCACCAAAACATTTTTCATCAAATTTTGAAATTTCACTGACGTCCCCCCCCCCTCTGGACAGCTTGCTTCGATTTTGGCTTCCAGTGGACGGATTTTGTCGTGCGATAGCTCGTTTGAAAGCTAAGAGTGAGACAAATTCAGTGAAACAATCGGCTTGTTCCTATCTGTCTTCGTTCAAAAGTTAGAGCGGTTACAAGATTTTAGGTCGGAGCTCGCTTACCTGAAAAAATCCTAAGTGTCAGAGTGACTTTGTATGGGTAAAAATTTGAAAATTTTCCAAAGTGTGGAATTTCGACCTGGGACCGTCACCAAAACATTTTTCATCAAATTTTGAAATTTCACTGACGTCCCCCCCCCTCTGGACAGCTTGCTTCGATTTTGGCTTCCAGTGGACGGATTTTGTCGTGCGATAGCTCGTTTGAAAGCTAAGAGTGAGACAAATTCAGTGAAACAATCGGCTTGTTCCTATCTGTCTTCGTTCAAAAGTTAGAGCGGTTACAAGATTTTAGGTCGGAGCTCGCTTACCTGAAAAAATCCTAAGTGTCAGAGTGACTTTGTATGGGTAAAAATTTGAAAATTTTCCAAAGTGTGGAATTTCGACCTGGGACCGTCACCAAAACATTTTTCATCAAATTTTGAAATTTCACTGACGTCCCCCCCCCCCCTCTGGACAGCTTGCTTCGATTTTGGCTTCCAGTGGACGGATTTTGTCGTGCGATAGCTCGTTTGAAAGCTAAGAGTGAGACAAATTCAGTGAAACAATCGGCTTGTTCCTATCTGTCTTCGTTCAAAAGTTAGAGCGGTTACAAGATTTTAGGTCGGAGCTCGCTTACCTGAAAAAATCCTAAGTGTCAGAGTGACTTTGTATGGGTAAAAATTTGAAAATTTTCCAAAGTGTGGAATTTCGACCTGGGACCGTCACCAAAACATTTTTCATCAAATTTTGAAATTTCACTGACGTCCCCCCCCCCCCCCTCTGGACAGCTTGCTTCGATTTTGGCTTCCAGTGGACGGATTTTGTCGTGCGATAGCTCGTTTGAAAGCTAAGAGTGAGACAAATTCAGTGAAACAATCGGCTTGTTCCTATCTGTCTTCGTTCAAAAGTTAGAGCGGTTACAAGATTTTAGGTCGGAGCTCGCTTACCTGAAAAAATCCTAAGTGTCAGAGTGACTTTGTATGGGTAAAAATTTGAAAATTTTCCAAAGTGTGGAATTTCGACCTGGGACCGTCACCAAAACATTTTTCATCAAATTTTGAAATTTCACTGACGTCCCCCCCCCCCCCCTCTGGACAGCTTGCTTCGATTTTGGCTTCCAGTGGACGGATTTTGTCGTGCGATAGCTCGTTTGAAAGCTAAGAGTGAGACAAATTCAGTGAAACAATCGGCTTGTTCCTATCTGTCTTCGTTCAAAAGTTAGAGCGGTTACAAGATTTTAGGTCGGAGCTCGCTTACCTGAAAAAATCCTAAGTGTCAGAGTGACTTTGTATGGGTAAAAATTTGAAAATTTTCCAAAGTGTGGAATTTCGACCTGGGACCGTCACCAAAACATTTTTCATCAAATTTTGAAATTTCACTGACGTCCCCCCCCCCTCTTATCGATTGCATATTCACAGGGTATATAAGAACGGGATCGGGAGAGGAATTTCACTAAGTTGAGAAACTGACTACAGGTAAGTCGTTTCTCTTGAGGTCCGATATCGGACTTCTGACTTTACATTGCTGATATCAGCTAAGGTGTCAGACTTATAGGTTAGTCAGTATAGCATGACTGACCATTTGATGATAGTAGGCCGAAATCTTCAAACGGCTATAACTTTGCTTCTACAAGTCCTTTAGACTTGATTCAAAAAACATTCGACAGCGTTTGCTATGCTGAAGGTGACAGACTACTTATAAACGTTTTATGAGTAGTACTAAAATACTGAAAATTTAAATTCATATTTAATGATAATAATTAAAGTTTTTGAATAAAAAGCAGTCGTTTATGAGTCTCTGTGACTTGGGTCGTTTCCTCTTGTAAATAACTCCACCGGTTTTCATGTCAAAACTGGGGCCCGGATACCAACACAGTGATATGACGCACGCTCTGTCCGATCGAGGTTGGATTTGTGGGTCGAGGCCTTGGAGCTGGGATAAGATCCCCTCTGAGTAACGCCTGTAACGGATTCAAGAGCTTAACACCCAAACGGTTGCTGACTTGCTATCAAATGTTTGGTGACTTAGTCTTTCAATGCATATCAGCAAGTAGTATCCTATAAACACTTGCTATCAAATTTTACTCTATCTTTACAGAATTATCATGACAAAAGCGAGTAATGCCAAGATGTTGGTGGGCAAGTGTAGCTGTGGAAAGATTGCTAGAGGTAGCGAACTGAAGAAACACTTAAAAGAAAAAGAGGGGACGATGGGCCATGAGAGGAAAGTGATGTTGAGGTTGTGTGTGTCTTGTCGGAAATGTGTGATGGGGGATGAGAAGGAATTTATGAAGGCGCATATGCAGTGTGAGAGTGGGAACATCGGAGAGAAGGGGTTCAAGGCATGGTTTGAGGGAGAGTTGTTGGAAAGGGAAGAGGTGAGAAAGGCGGTGGCCACGATTCAGGACGTGATTGGGGAGAAAGTGGTGAGGAATGCGAGTGAGGGGAGTTCGAGTGATGGGAGTTCGAGTGAGGAAGTTGAGTTGAGAGCGAATATGAAGAAGAAGAAGGATGATGTAGATTTGGATGCGGTGATGGAAGATTTGTTTGGAGACATAGCGGATTTGAAGGAAGAGTGGGAGGGGGAGGAAGTGGCTAAGCCGATGGCAGCGTCATCGCCACGGCAGCAAGAGGTGTATGACACGGAGGTATTTGTGAGAATGAAGGATCGTGTGATGGCTTTGGAAAGTAACAATAGAAAGGTTTTGAAGGAGAATGATGAGCTGAAGGTGAAGGTTGAGGGGTATAGGGCAACAAGGGAAGAGTTGGAGAGCTTGAGAAAGAAGGAGAAGGAATGGATGGCGGAAAGGAGCGAGTTGATGAGGAAGGCAGGTTTGGTGGAGAGTTTGCGGGCGAGTGTGTCGAGGAAGGATGAAGAGATAGAGCGGATGCGAAGCGTGGTGAAGGAGACGGAGGAGGTGAAGGTCATTAATAAGAGGTTGACGGGTGAAGTGGAGCGACTGCATGAGCGTTTGAAGTGTCGAAAAAGAAGAGTGTATGAAGTCCATCTTCCCCTCTTTGAGAACAATATTTGCGACGCCCCAACCATCACGGATGATCCCAACGTAACCCAGCAGTGTTATGAGGGCGACGGAGTCCGCTGTCTCCACATGAGCATGGACGTTACCGGTCAGCTCGAAGACTTCGTCGTCCGAAAAGTTCGGAAGAAAGTTCCCAGTAAGCTTCCTCAACATGATCATTTTTGTAGCTCATCTAATCTCCTATTCTTTTTCTTTCAGAGTTTTTGCAGAAGTGAGAGGAGTGTCGGTGGACGGAGAACGACCCATGGGCTCTTTTAAGGGCCAACCTTCTAATGCAGCTAAAGCGGTCCCAAGCCCGCCACATATCCTCGGATATGGAATGCAGAGGGGAAGAAAAATAATGAATGGAATGAAATGGGAGGACACTCACGCGCCACACGCAACATAACACACTTCTCTCTTCCGTAGTCTAACAAGCTCTTTACACATGGATCGCAGTCGATTGCTATCCCTGTATCAGAAGTGTAAGCTATCTTAATTTTATTTGACACTATTTCATCTATCATCATCGTCCATATGAAATGTTTTAAGATTTACAAGTTAGACTAAGCGTGCTACTATTTCCCAATGAAAATGTATACATGGTTAAATCATCCACTTAACCCCATCCGTAGTCTAACAAGCTCTTTACACATGGATCGCAGTCGATTGCTATCCCTGTATCAGAAGTGTAAGCTATCTTAATTTTATTTGACACTATTTCATCTACCATTATCACCCATATGAAATGTTATAAGATTTGCAAGTTAGACTAAGCGTGCTACTATTTCCAAATGAAAAAGTATACATGGTTAAATTATTCACTAAAGCCCCATTCAAGTAAGTCAGTATGAAAGCAAAGATAATACGAAATAAACATTTATTATGGCATGTATTTTAAAAGGTCTTCATCGTCAATATCGTCCCAGAGTCTGACTTCACATAGATGACAAAAACAGTTGAGCTGCTTTAAACGTTCTTCTGCAGCGTCCCTCACGTTGTCAATGTACGCCCACTCCGCCACGGTTCGCGGTTGGGAGTTAGGGGTGTACCACTCCCATATTTGATGCAACTGCGACTTGCTGGTCATCTCCATCACATCGTCAGTATCGTACTGGAGATACTTCCACCTCACGCCTGTTAAGTCGGGACACTCCTTCTCACATACACTCTCCTCTTCCTCGTCCGCTGGTAATGATAACTTTCGTATATTGTCCAGTCGGTACACCTTCTCCACCTTCGCCTTTCTTGGTGCATTTGGTGTAACGAGCGCCTTTGGTGTTGAGCATGGAGAGGAGAACTCCAATGCGGTATTTGGTGTTGTTGGAGGGCTTGTCATGTTGACTGTGAATAATGACTTTGAAATGTTTTCTAATTCTTAAGTATACACAAGCAGCCAATCAGAATGAACATCCAATGAATGAAGAGAATGAAAGTATATAAGCAAAGTGATATCCGTATCATTTCACTCTGTCTTTGAGACGCATAATTGAACTGTTCTCTGACGAATTCTGTATTTGAGGCGTACAAGTGAACTGCTCTTTAGTGAATTTCAAATTTGAGTGAAGTCTCTATCTTGTTGAAGTATCAAGCTTAAACATAATTTCGTTCAAATGGTAAGTTGAAAATTTCCTCTCTCATCTCCCTCAAACGTGTAGCTAATAGCATCTTCCTCAATTTCAGGCATCAACTTCATCACCAACGCCCTCCCTTCTCGAGGAAAGTTTAGAGTTGTTGAGTCAAGGTAGGTTGTAACAATACACTGAGACTTGAACAGAGATGAAAGAATGATTTCTCTTTCAGGTGATACCAGTTCCATCTCGTGCGAGTCCATCTCAACATTGTCGCGGGAATGCGACGATCGGCAATGTGCTGACTGTGGACACATCTTCACGAGGAAGCGTGATCTCATCCGACACATCAAGCGAGGTGTTTGTAGACCTAAGCCGGCATCAATCTCCGAAGGTAGGGATGATTCTGTTAACGATGTCTCCTTTTCTTGCGATTTATGCATTCAGTCTTTCGAGACACGTTTTGAACTATCTTCGCACAGACTTCAACATACACACACGAACGATACCTACACCAACGGTACCTCCTCTATCCGACTCACTGAGGTGTCCATAAATAATTTAGTGAGGAACTACCAGATGGACTCCTCAGAAACCATTGCTAACTTTGAGGAATGGTTTCATCAAAATTCATCATTGATAGAAGCGCTCTTCAACAATTTAGACAATTTTAGAATGAAGGCGCTCATCTATCTTAAAATAAAATATGTAAAAATCGACCACCATACTGGACAAATAATAGAGAGGTTGGAGTTTCACATACCCTCCTCTCCTGCAACCGAAGTTGTAGACTGTGAGTCTTGGATAAATTTTCATATCCAAGGGTTAAAATTAAATATAGATAAATTTAACGAGCGTGATAGTGGACTCGTTTTTGATGGTATTGAGACCGCTATGATCAAAATCAGTTTATTAGGAAATCATAGTGGTCGAGGCTCCTTTAAACTTCCGAAAAATTTAAGAAATAAAGCAGCAGTCATTTCTGTAGATTGCGAATCGCAATGTTTTAAGTATGCCGTCCTCTCCATTCTCCACTATAATGATGTGCAGAATAGTCGATACCGCAAGAGTAAGTATCAACAGTGGGAGAATGAATTAAACTTCGATGACTGTAATAGTGACGATATGAAAATTAAAGATATAGAAAAATTTGAAAAATTGAACAACATCAAAATAGTTCTCCATGTTTGGGAAAAGGGATTGAAGGGTGTGCGCTACAACTCGCGTTCGAGTTGTTATGAACGTACAATAAACCTGTTATTAGTAAAACAGGATGATAGTGAGGAATGGCACTACTGTGGTATTCCCAAAATCTCTCGCTTATACCACCACTTAGAAAACTCTAGTAGAGAGTTATATTACTGCGACAGATGTATTCGCCACTTTAGGAGGAAAACTAAATTTGAAACTCATTACGAATGGTGTAAGCGAGGTAAACTGCAAATGGAGCGCATGCCCAAAGATAAGGAGTTTTCATATAGAGAGAATGGTGATGAACTAAGTCCTCTTCGTGTCATCTATGCTGACATCGAATGTTATATCGATGATAACATCCATCGACCAGCAGCCATTTCCTGCTATGAAGTATGGCATGATCACTTTAGGGGTAGGCAAAATAAAATGCGCGTCTGGCAAGGTGAGGATTGTATTTACCAATTCCTACAATTCCTCGAACAGGCTGTAAAATTTCAACAAAAACATGATGGTGAACTCTATCGCAGATCATTGCATATGACAGCAGATGATCAAGTAAAATTTGATAGTTGCAACGTTTGCCCCAAATGTAGGAAAACATTTGACGATGATAAGATTAAGAAAGTGCGCGACCATGATCACATCACTGCTAAATTTAGAAACGCACTCTGTTCAAAATGTAATTTTTCGCTGAGGATGAAGCGGCGTACATTACCCGTCATTTTCCACAATTTCAAGGGCTACGACAGCCATATGATAATAAAAGGAGGTTTAGGTCAAATGAAAGAGTGGAAGCTTGATGTAATAGCGCAAACGAGAGAGAAGTTTATGGCCATGACAGCAAAAGTGCCTGTCGATAAAACTAAAGAAAATAAGACGGTCTATTTTGATATAAAATTTTTAGATTCCTACCAATTTATGACTGCATCACTGGCCTCTCTCGTGCAAAATCTAAAGTCTCTTCCACTAACACAAAATCTTAAGAAACAATACCCAAATCTAACCGATGAAGTCATCACACGGAAAGGAGTCTTTCCATATGCATATTTTGATGCGATTAGTAAACTCGGCGAGACTTCTCTTCCGCCCATAGATAAATTTAAAAATGATTTGACCGGCGCAGAATGTAAGACCGAAGATTATGATCATGCACAAGATGCATGGATAAAATTTGACTGCCATACATTTGGTGAATATATGATTGCCTACCTTAAGTTAGATGTATTTTTGCTGGCTGATGTATTTCAGGAGTTTCGACGAGTGGCATTAGAAGAAGATAAGTTAGATCCCGTCCACTTTGTCAGTCTACCAGCCATGTCATTTAAGTCTGCTTTTAAAATGACTGGTGAGACCATTCATCTCTTACAAGATCCAGAGATGTATAATTTATTTGAGCGAGGAATTCGCGGTGGTCTCACATTTGTAAATAAACATAGGTTAAAATCTGAAACAGTAGGTAATGATCATACCCATCTGAAGTATTATGACCAAAATAATTTGTATGGTAGTTCATTATCCAAACCGCTACCTCACTCTGAGTTTAGCTGGTTAGATGATAGTGATATTCAACATTTCTCCAACCCTTCTAACATACTAGCAATTCCAGATGAAGGTGATTGGGGATATTATTTTGAGATAGATCTAATCTATCCAAATAATATTAAACATAAAACCGTAGATTTTCCACTCGCACCCGAATCAGGTGAAGTGAGCAAAGATATGTTTTCCGACTTTATGAAACAATTTCATAAAGATTTAGAATCATGTGGACAACCCGACTATAAGCCTTGCCGCAAACTTTTGCTCACTCAATATGATAAAGAAAACTATCTAGTCCACTTTAGCATCTTAAAATTTTATTTAGAAATGGGCATGATTTTAAAAAGAGTTCACCGCATTATTAAATTTAGACAGAAAGCCTTCCTCAAGCCATATATTGATAGCAACAGCCAGAAACGTGCACTAGCCCAAAATAACTTTGAAAAAGATTTCTATAAATATAAGAACAACAGTCTATTTGGTAAGACGATGGAGGATGTTAGAAAGCGCGTAAACTACAAACTAGTTAATGATGATCAAAAGTATCACAAATTGACCTCATCACCTCTATTCATCGATAGAGACATAATCGATGAGGATCTTGTAGGTATTAAAATGATAAAATCTGAAGTTGAGTTGTGCAAACCCATCTATATTGGTCAAGCTGTTCTAGATTACTCCAAGCTTGAAATGTATCAACTCTTCTATAAAATACTAAAACCGTGTCCTCTCGTAAAAGAGGTTCGTTTGTTGGGTGGTGATACAGATAGTTTCTTTTTAGGTATTACCACTCAAAAAGATTTAAATTTCAATGAAGTAGGAAAATCTTTAGAAAGATATTTTGATACATCAAATTATCCTGCTGATCATCCACTCTACTCCATCAAAAATAAGGCAAAACTTGGCTGCTTTAAGGATGAGACAGCAGGGAAGGAAATAGATGAAATGATTCTCCTCCGTCCAAAAATGTATTCTATGAAATTAAAGGATAGCGACGATAGTATTAAGCGTGCTAAAGGCATATCAAGATCATTGGTCTCTAACATGAAACATAAGAATTTCAGGAAAGCCTATAGAAATAAAAATATAACGTTTGTCAATATGACAATCTTAAAATCTAAGTCGCATGAGATCAAAACTCATACTTTTAGGAAACGGGCGCTTTCAGCATGGGAGGATAAGAGGTGCTGGTTAGAACACAACATATCTCTTCCACATGGACATCCTGACACAAACATACCACCACCCAAAAGAATTAAACTCACACTACCACATTCAGGAGACGTCTTAGCATAATCATCCTTAACTTAGTATTTTGATGTTGATTTCTGTAGATAAACATTGTTGTTTTATGTATCGCATGAGATTGTTTTTTCCTTGTGAATATGTGTCCACATCTGTACATTCCCCATGTGATGACTTTTCCACTGAAAGACATTTTTCCTATCCCTGTATATTTCCACCCTTCACGAAGTAAAAAGACTTTTTGTATATAACAATGTTTATTGAAGTGCGCTCATGTATATATTTTCAGTGGATGTTGTATAAAGTCTATTCCTTCACATTCATGTACATATTTCAATAAACATATCACAATGACTTCACTTTGTTTTCCGAAACACTAACGTTATGAGGGATTTAGTATCTTTCACATGGATGCACTCTTGTAAACCATTGGTAATTTTGATAGCAATAGAGGGTATAGTTTGTTTGACGACGGGATGATAGAAAATAGATT
The DNA here is from genome assembly GCA_907163375.1 of Prostheceraeus crozeri. Lineage (NCBI taxonomy): Eukaryota > Metazoa > Platyhelminthes > Polycladida > Euryleptidae > Prostheceraeus > Prostheceraeus crozeri. Next base: position 39,342 of record CAJQUW010014105.1, on the reverse strand, counting down.
CAAACATCTTCTCGACTATTCCATATGAAGCGTCTTTATCATGAATGAAATCACGTAAAATGTATTCTTTTTTCTCACCAACAGAAATAGGTAGAATCAAATCACTTTGAATGTAAAGGTGCTGTTCATGTTTATCAAGTGTCATTGGTGTTTCTATACCAATCGTATGCGCAGCAGCAAACACAGTTTGTAGCATTGAAAAACCAAAGAGTTTTTTCAAATTTTTACTCAATTGACATTGAATGTCATCACCCAGTTTCAGAACAACGCGTTGATTTTCAATTGAAAACGAAATGTGGTGTGTCTTTACATCATATTTACTTTTCATCACATGCTTCAACTTCTGTTGTATATAAGGATTTACTACATGAATGAAGCTTTCAACTGTATGATATAGACGCGGCATTATATTGATAGCAACTTTAGATTCTTCATAAGACTGGTAAATTTTCTTGATGCGATCGCCATAGATGTCCACCCACCATTCATCATTAACTGAATCAGCTTTAGTGTGATATTCATGAGAAGCATACACCACACCGCTTCCAATAATAGGTGTATAATGTCTTACAAAATGACGCAAGGTTGGAGAGAAATAAACTGTAAGTTTGTCATTATATTTCTGAATAACCAACTTATTTTTGTCCGCCATAATTTTCTCTCCATACTTCTTACCCACAGTCTCATTCCATCGTTTTACTAACTCAATAAGTGATAAAGGTTGAACACCACGCTTTTTCAAAATGATGCGTTCTTCGCATTCTACAACATCTTCATCAAATATTTTAAATCTATAATGAAATTTGTTGATTCGATTTGAATAAACTTTTCTAACATTTGCAGTAGCAATTGACGTTAGATGTAGTCCATGACCAAAACCAAGATGTGGATAGAATTCACTATCCAACCTCAGCGTAAGACCTTTAGTAAAAGAATGAAAGCGGAGGAACTGTCTCCCACTCCAATGATAGATAGTAAACTCATAAGCTTTCTGATTTTTATTCTTCATGATGGAAGTATTACCACTGTTGAATGCCTTAATAATTTTCTCATTCCCAAATGGCTCATAAGAATCTGATTTTATCTGAATCCATTCATAGTTCCACTTTCCATCTGATGTTAAATTGTATGGGAACTGAAATGCATTATTCATCGTTATTCCATCATGGGTGCGAGGAGTCAATATCATTTCTTCCAAATCATTCACATTCTGAATATTGCTATCATAGCAAATACTAGAAACGCCAACCTCCCATTCACCTTCTAAATGCAGTGGGCGATTTAATTCTACTCGATAGTCTGATGGTTTATTTTTGGGAAATTTATTCATAGAAGCATTACTGGGCAAGTAGATTAGAAACGAGTCCTTATTTTCACTTTCCATATTATTCACATTGGAAAAATATATTAGCATACGTTTGCATTAACTCTTCATTCGGAAATGGAGTGTGATACTTGTCACAGCATCTTTATGAAAAGGAATCAACGCACCAGCATCGTCATAAATGGCAATATCAATTTGTGGGATGTAGTTTGATTTCAGCTTTGTATAATGCACTTTCTTGAAAGTATGCTCAGATAAAATACTGCAGCTCTTTGGCTGGTATGGTATCATTGCTAGCAATGGAGCTTCAACATCTCCCACACGTACATCTTCACCAATATTGGAATATATCTGAAAATAGTTAATACGACGCGATAGCGACATGTCTGCGCTAGCTTTGGTTACAGTACCACTTTTAAAGATATTTTGGTCAAAACCCAAAATGTCCATTAGAGTTTTATCCATAATTAGTTCAATACCTTTTCCACTTATAGTGAGAGACAAAGTACCTTCTTTTTCAGAAAATGAAATATGTTGCTCATTAATCACTTCATTTAAATAATCTACAACCAATTTAACCGAAGTAATAATGCGAGGCATCAACACTCTTGTTTCATGTAAGAAACCACCAAAAGGCTCTACACACTTTCTGTATAAAGATACGGCCCATTCTGTATCAAATTGATTTGACCTTTCACATGGTAAATGTTGCATATCAGATTTTCCATGAACAGCTGCAGAACGATGTCGTAAGAACTGATGAAAATCTTTTGAACAAACTAATACTAGATCATCATCATTTAATTTGCTTATTGCAATATGATTAGATGATTTGATATAAGTCAATGTTGCCACTTGTTTACCATCAACTCGAAGGAGATAATTAAATTTCTTCAATAATGTTTCAGGAGTCATGTTTGTCTTTCTTGGTTTAATCACAATCTTCTTCACCAACGTCTTCTCATTTCTTGGAATAAGATCTACATAATAAGCTTCCTCTCGATATATTAACTGTTTATGACCACTTATGTGGTAATTAACGTTAAAATTATCATAGCTTGTTAAGGCGCTAGCGAGGTAGCCTAAATCATTTCTTAAACTTGGACTTAAACCAACAATCCAATCTTTCTCAACTACATGATGTACATAATTATAATCATCATTGTGCGGAGTAAATTGGACAATATGTTTACACGCTTTATTCAAGAAATCATATATAAACTTTTTACATGATAAGAGATCTTTCTTTGACCACTGTGGAATGTATACTCGGCACCCCTTTTCACATTGATAAGCAGCTGTACGCCTCATATTAATAGTCATCACCTCATGATCAAAAGTATAGACACAGTTGCTATAAACAAGTTGAGTGACACCCACTTCCCAATTCCCATTTAGCTGTTGTGCATGATCAATGGGAGTAGAAAAGAGTGCGGCTCGATTACTAGTAAATCTCTTTGTAGCCGCATTGCTAAGCAAAATATGATAAAACGACATTTTTATATTGCTAATCTGCAACTTTGCATAACATCATGAAGACTTGGATTTTGGACTCTCTACAATATATCAGAGTTGATCGTGATGGAAACGTACATTTCAAAAATTCTCATGGTCATACATCAAGAGGTATTACATTAACATGGCGACAATTTGTCAACCTCAATGATATCATGAGGGATTTGGAATATTTTGAAACATTAAGATTCATCTCCTTGGGTGATCAAGTTTGGCTTCAACATTACAGAAATGAAATTCAAATCTACCATTCTCATTCCGCAAACTGTTTCTCATTTCGCAAATACAATTGGGAGAAGTATAGAAGATACATACATCGCTCCATCATGACATTTATTCGTCGTGAGTTCATCGCCCTACTATGCAAATCTTAATCAGATATGATTACCACGCACCATGAGTTGGAAATTAGATTCCCTACAACGTATTGAAACGGATCATGATCGAAACGTCTATTTCAAAGATTCAACTGGAAATGTGAGAAGAGAGTTTGCTTTATCTTATCGTCATTTTCAATCTCTACATCATATCATGAAGGACTTGAAATACTTCTATATGAAAAGACATTCACGTATTGGAAATCGCATCTGGCTGCGCGTCAACAATCGGCGAATTCAACTCTATCATTCCCAACTTCATACTAACTTCACATTTCATCAAGGTAGTTGGGAAAAGTATAAAAGGAAGGTACATCGCTCAATTTACTCATTCTTTCATCATGAAGCGCCATCGCTACACCATCGTCAACATTCTCCGTCGCTTCAGACTCTACACCAAAATCGATCTCACAACATTACGCCAACAGCTTCCAAACAGCAAGTATTACCCGGGCCGTCCTCAAATGTTAGTGGTGAAGATGAACAATTCACGGAATCTTCAACTCTTCCAAAATGGGACTGTACAGATTCTCGGCGCCCTTTCTCATTCATCGGCGCAGTCAATGCGCTTAGAGCTACAAAGACTACTACGTCGGATATGGAAGAGGGAGAGGTGTGTGATGTCGAATCTGACTGTGGACAATATGGTGATCTCTACTCAATTGAGTGACAGTCTATCATTTTTGAAGATTCGTACCAGCAGTTACAGTTTGTGTTATGAACCCGAACTTTTTCCTGCAGCTCTCATTAGTTGTTGGTTGCCTGTGCATGTGGCAATCTTTCATAATAGTAAAGTGATCATTACTGGACTAAAATCTCATGAACAAGCAAATATGATCCTAGACTATCTCATTGAGTATGTACGTACCCAGCGGATTGTAAAATAAAAAACAATTTTTTCCAACATGATGTTTTTATTTCAAATCATGATAGAACTTACAAATCATTTTTTCATTAGAGGATGGATTACATGAAAAGTTTTGAATAATAGATGCAAATCGAGATACATGTAAACGTTTTAAGATGAAGTACAGTACAAAAGCACCACACGTTGATGAAAGTGGATGTTGTAGTATGCGTTCATTTCGCTGATATTGACGCGTATGTTTTCTCAACCACTGCTGTGTTGGTATATTTGGAGGTTGAGCAAGAGAGTCAAATAGTTCACCACGTCGGTCTTCTCCAATAAAGATCGCTTTCCAATGCTCACCGCCTAAATTCTGTGAATGAGTGTTTAGCACAATAAAGATGGGATAGTGATTTACTGCAGGTGGTAAGGTATCGAGTGAATAGACATTATCGAAAGCTTTCAACGTCGCTTCGTCTGCATTACGCTGCACTTTAGTCTTAATATCGTCAGCAGTCAACCAACTCATTAACGATTATACTGAAGAATCACGTCACGATACTTTGTAATTTCAATATTTGAATCGAAGACTGCATAAATTAATACATTGATCGTCTCAGGTAGTGTTCTTTTGAACGTCAAATCCAAACGAATATTATGAGGCACGTTCGCTTGACGATAGGGTGCACTAATATCGTTGTCAGCAGTTAAATCAAATGCATAAATAGTATATCCACTCTTAAACTCTTTCATAGTAAGTCCGTTGGTGTCATCCGTATTGTAAAAGCCAAAGACATCCATAAAATCAACATAACTGCGCATAAATTGATCTGAAGCAAAATCTGGTTTGTAGGGTGGACCAGGATGACTCACACCATTTACACGTAAAGCAATTTCACTTAACTGATTGTGTTTAAAATTGAAAGGATTCTTCTTTATATTACCATTAAATGCATCATTTTCAACCATTGCCACCATGAGGAGCTTCGGTGCTTCCGATGGAAAGAGGCCATCTTTCATGAAACTCTTTTGATCTTTCGGAATTGTAAAGGTGAGAAGCTTTGTATGCTGAATGGGGTAAATGGCATTTTGGCGGTTAAGGCCTTCAGCATGCCCTCTAATGACACTTGGATTCGGTACTACTCGACGAATGTAAAGTGCAATATCTTCCACATGAATTCTAAAATTGTCAACTTTAGCAAATGCATTCAGCGCAAATTCAGGCTTATTCAATGTCAGCTTGAGTCGCATGCTGGTATTACACAGTAAAAACTTTGACTGTCTAAAGAAGTCTAAATTCAGCGGACCATATAGCTGACATACTCTACTATCTTTAATCATAGCAGATCGCTTTACAAAGCCACTGTTTGTTTCAACATCAAATTTTCCTGCTTCATCTCTGTACCATCCCATGGCTTCCATATGACTTTTTTGTGCTGCTGGATGAAACTGTGATACATGATTGAAATATGATTTATAGGGATAATCGCTTTGACCACCTTCCACTTGCTGCTCTCCAATCGTTAGAGAAACATCACGAAGTAATGTAGTCAATGGTAAATTGTTCAGTCCAACTTTATGTGCATCGTCAATAGCAGTTCCATCTGCTTGCTGAATTCTAAACCTCAAATCAAGCATCGCATAACTCAAATCTATGTAGTCATCACTACCACCAGGAATAACAAATTCAATGGGGCCAGCATTCTCAGCTGTTCGAGGATGATAATCTACAATACTTGAACTAAGAATATCTGTCTGTATGGCTTGTTGATCGAACAAACAAAAACCGGAAGTTTTACACTCCATGATTAGAAGTTATAGCAGCGTCGTCGTTTAGCGCCTGATGAATGATTAGAGCCTCTGCGACGTTTGCGTGAATGCCTTTTGACTGAAGATCGCACCTTACCAGCTCCGCGATGTTTCCTCCTTCCTTTATTCATTCGTTTAGGTGATTTCTTTCCTTGAGTTAACACCAGCAATGGTCTGCTTCAATGTTTTTAAAACGCGTTCCTTCCCACGATTCAACAAACTGCTCTTAAAACTTCTACCTCTGGAAAGATCACTAGCAACATCACCAGCAAAGCCAACGGCATTACTTAAAACATTTCGTTTAAAGATCTACCGACATTGGATATGAGAGGTGCTACAACAGATTTCAGTGCACCAAGTATGCTTCCTCCACGTTGGCGGCGAGCACCGATGTAAATTTGTCCTCCGCCACTTACATAGGAGGGTCGTGAATAAAATGAGGCAGTTGGATTCATAGCTCAAACCCTAAACATTGTTAGTTACAACTTTGCATGAATCACTGTCGATCACTTAGATGAAAGATGTCGGCACGACGCATCCAAGAGTTCATACTTGAAGGATAACAGTCCATTTAACAAGACACCATTCTTCACTTGCCGTTTTTTACATCGAATGATTTTCTCTACCAAATATGTTTCACTTTCAGTGACTACCTCAATCTCATCGCGGTAAAAGCTACCCTCAATTTCTTCATTATCGTAATCTTTCAACTTGTAGGTGGTCGGAGAGTCTTTTTGATTAATCCTTGATACTGTAAATACCTCCTCTGTCCAATTCGGAAGGTACCCTTTAGCAAAAACACTTTTCACTTTTGAGATACGAACTTTATCGCCAATTTTCACATCACTTTTCACATGAGTGCGTTTACGTTGAAATGATTCGCGCACTTTATCTACATTGTCAGCATTTACATCTACTGGTCTGAGTCCAATAGAACGATGGATAGAGTGATTGTAGGCATGGAGTGTATCTTGTAGAACCTTTGTCCAATTTTGTGTCAAGTTGGCAGTAAAATGTCGCCACAAGCGATTTTTTAATGTGCGATTAAAACGTTCAACGAGTGCAGCTTTATAAGCGCTCTTTACACTAAACAACTCAATGTCATGCCTCTCAAATAATCTTGTCACATGCTGATTTTCAAAACTCTTTTCCTTGATCACTCTGAATTCTTTTTGGAATGCGACCTTCTCGAAAAATTGTTTGGAATGCTTTTGCTACTCCTTTCCCTTCTTTAGTTTTTAAAGGTTGAGCCCACGCATAACGCGAGAAAATATCAATGACGGTTAAAATAAAATTATTGCCCGAGTTATGTTTTGAAATGGAGGCAACATCGCACAAATCTGCTTGCCACTGTTCATCGATGTCATGAACAATATAATGGCGGGTGCGGTACTTCTTTTTCGCTTGTTTGTGGAGTGTATAGGTAGCCTGACCCTTTAACCATCGTTTCACTTGTGATTGTGGAAGACCACTCGCTTTTGATAATTTCTTGATAGATGCAAATCCTGCCGGATGTTTTACATCATAATAGATTGACTTCAAACGTTCAGTCGATGACGGCTGACTCTTTTTCCTCCTTCTCATCTTTTTGTTTTTTCTTGCCTTTCTACATTTACAACAACTGCAGCATTTAGCTTTAGCGGTTTTGCGATCGTGTTCACATTGCTTAGGGGTTTCATTATGAGAGCTGGCGCAGCAAGTGCAAGTGACAACGACATTCACCTCTGGCGGCTCATTACATGGCAAGCAACACATCTGCTTCATATTAATAGTCTGAGAACATGTATTTCCTAGGAGGAGCTGTTTTACGTTTTCCTTTTACCAGTTTTAGTGATGATGTAGATCTACGTCGAGTTCTTCCTCTTGTTTGCTTAGTGAGTGTGGGAGGGGATGTAGCAGGTGACGTCTTAAACCAATTTGTTGGCATTTTCATCGCCTGAAGCATTGGAGTAGTAGCCACTGTTGAATCAAGTTCTTTCAATGTCTCATTATTTAAAGCAAATTTTGGCACATTATGCTTTTTCAATAGTTTAAGAAAGTATGACCAACCAGGTGGAACATAGCCCTGACGGCGCTTTCTACGTGTCGCATACTGAATCAAGTCTTCATAACGTGAAGCATCAATCACTTTATTTTCATCTGTAATGATTTCTCCTCTATCATTTACATTGAGATGGGGTTCAATACTGTTGAAAAGAGATATGGCATGTGCGCGAGATGCTAAAGGTGTAGCAGTCGATACAGAGTCACGCATCTTATTCTTCAAGTTTTTCAATTGCTCAACAGTTTCCGATTGTAATAATACAGCACGATGTGGATCTTTGATGTGAACATTTTGCTGATAATCTATTTCTTTCCTATACATTTGATTTGCAAGAGGTTGCTTTACTTGCTGCATGGCAGTCAATTGTACATATTCATCCTGAGGAATAACAATCATGCGAGAATAAGAACTCATAGTTTGTAGATAATCATGGGAGTTTTCAAAATATCACTTCGAAATCTAAATTCTTCCGGACACTCTTGCGTAAAGTCAATGAATAAGTAACCGTATGGTTTTTTTTCAGTAGCTGCTTGAAAAATTTCAATTAAGGCTTTTGATCCTCTGGGTGCAACTTGTCGCGCTAAAATTTCAAATTGACTTTTATCTCGCGGATTCTTGAAAATAGCATAATAGTGTGTATTCAGGTTTCGTGTACGAGCTTCTTTTCCATCAGGAAACAAATTTTGTGTAATATAGATGATAAAACACCTTTTATGGTGTGCTGCGCGAGTGAACATATCTGTAACATCTTTTGAATTCTTACTTTCTTTTAATAAATCATCCAATACAACAACATCATTAGACTGAAGTTTATCCACTGGAATAATTCCTTCATGTCGAATAAAGTTGCGACTTTGCAATTCCTGAAACAGCGACGGTTGATAAATACCATAACACCAAATCACTCGATTGATAGGTTCCTTAAACAACTCCCTTCTTTTATCCAATAAATTCAGCGTGAAAACAGTTTTACCTGCATGAGATGGACCTGATACAGTCAGAACTTTATCACATTGAAGTCTGAAATCCATTTTATTACTTTGAGACTCAACATTTGCATAATTAACGCTTAGAGCCAAAGATATTTCCCAATAGGTTGCCCACGGCAGGAGCTATCATTGGAAGTATTGCTGAAAGGAAACCGCCCTTTTGTGTTAGAGTTTTCCTCTTTCTTTGAAGGGCGACTTTAGGATTGGAGATGAAACGCAATTTTGTAGCATATCGCTTAAGTAACTTTCGTTGTTTTGGCGCTAATTTCTTCGTCCTCAACTTCCTCACATGAGAAATAATTTCACAAATGAATTTATCGTTAGCATGTCGTATAGCATTGTATCGCTGATTTGCTTTCATTCGTCGGAGAGCTTGAATGGCTGAAGAAAACTTTTGACTTTTACGTTTCGTCATTTTACGTTTCGCCATTTTCCGTGTTAGTCTTTGCTAAAACCTATCTTTACCACATTTGCATAGGCACTAACTATTGCGACATAAGTGACACTCGAAATGAGCAATGTCACAGTGGTTACATTGGCAAAGTTGAATGCAATTACGTATGAAACAGCGTTGACAAAAAGCATGCTTACATCTCTTGAAGATGCGCTTTTCATTTCCATCCTTTCGCTTACATACATCGCAACACATAGTTTCACCGTTACTGATGTCTATAGCAAGTCTTTTTGAAGATATGAATTTGCTAGCCTTTTCTAAATAATAGACGCATGTACAGAAGGAATATACTTCGAGAGTGAGCAGACATAGCTCGAAAACCAGTTGTGCTACAATCAAGTACCACTGCATTTTTCAATTTTTCTTTATGGAAAGTTGAATGTGAATATCTGAAATCGCTTCAATCACTAGACTGCTACCATGATGGTTAAATGCGTTAAGACGTTCAGCAATTTTTATCATATGTCTTTTAAAAAATTCTTCGGGGTGATCTACCACTTCCATTGAATAAGAAGCAAAATGGAAAGAGCGACTTTCCACCTCTTCCTTTCCAAAATGACTAAACTTAATTTTCGCAACTAATCGCGCCATGACAATGCTATCAGAGAATGTATTCATTAACTCTAGAAATAGAGTGCTAGCATCATCGACCACTGCTTCGATGTCGGTCTCATCTTTATGAAAATTTATCACATAATCTTGAACAGCTCCTTTTAAACTTTGCCTATGAAAACGTAATGTTCCGCAGTCGTTTGAGAAAGACATGATCGCCCTTTAACTAACCCATCCATTGCATGAAAACAACAACTCTTCTCATAGTAACATTTATTGAATAACGGTAACAAGCATGCATTATAAATCAATGGTTTGAAGAGATAAAATAGATACAGCTGATAACTATCATACAGCGAGCAATGATAACCATACAGGACTTTGGCAGTGTTGAGGTAAGGAGGAAAGAAGCATTGGTTATGAACGTAGCTACTACAACGAACAGACAAAATAGGAACACACAAATCCTTAAAACGTTTCGTGACTTCATGATAATGTTGATTCACTCTACTATCCCAAGGCGGGAGCAAAATATCATCAATGATTAGATTGGGAAATACTTTCCTCTCCTTACCAGGATTATTACAAAAGATGCGTATAACATTGAAAGCAGCTAACCATCGTTTAAAGTCAATAAGAAGAGCACTCTCACAAGAAAAGCCATAGTCTTGCAAATATTTCAGATTAAGTCCATGAATGTGTTTTCTCGCCCATTGATCAACATTGGGATCACAGTTGGCATGTTGATGATAGACACTAACAATCTGATATGTCCAATTGTTCATAGCAATAGCACTGAGCTCCTGTACAGGTTCACCCTCACAATCCATAAAAATGATGATAGAAGCCTAAAACGGAAATTTACACATCTAAGGAAGCGTTCTATAACATATTACAAAATGAAGAATTACATCGATGCTTTTCACGACAAAATACACAAATGATATGATGGCAACGAAGAAGTAAAATGTATCTAATAAGACCACGTCTACGACACTCAAAGCACATAAGCGAATTGTCATAGGGTAGAGTTAGGAAAGGACTAGTAATTCTCCTTCTTTGATTTGCGTTTTGATGTAGCATTCTTCTCCGACTTGCGCTTCGTACCACTGCTGTTAAGGATTTGATCAATTATGTCGTCCACGTTGGGTGGTTTCGGAATATATAAAATGGATTCCATATGCATGGAGAGAGAGGCTATTTTATTATCCTTGTGTCGACCATAATATAGCCCATTCACTTTGAAAAGGATATCCCAAGTACCTTCTCCGAGCTCATCACATCTGATGGGTATTGAATGATCTCCATCCTTCTTATAGTAAGTACACCAATGTGATACCGGTAGGCAAATGTGATTACCATCCCAAATCTTTCTATAGGGAGTATCCTTGTCATCTCTCGCCTTCCACTCTTGAGCAAGAGGAGTAGGAATGTCCATATTTAATGTCACGTACTCCTCAATAATATCAAGTTGGTGGCGAATGTACGGACTCACGGGGATCAGTATGTAGTCCCCATACTGATTGTGCATTATCTTGACATCCGTGGAAGGGAGCATTCCCGTTTGGAGTACTACGCTATGATCATCATAACGCAAGGTTTGTTTAAATTTACGCTGTAGCGGTGTAGGATTATGTACCTTGGATGTTTCTTCCACTGGCCTCAGTTGTAGATGATCTGACCGTAGCGAACCTTGTAACGTTTGACCGCCATTTTGTCCTACTAGTGCAGCAGATGGAGTAGATGCCTGAAAATGAAAAAAGATTGTATTAAGTTTACGTTCAAGGGAGGAGAGGGAGGGAAGTAGCGACTTACCATTTTAGTTGGGTAATAGAACAGGGAACTAGAGAGAGAGAAAATGTGCGTCCGTCACTCGTGTGATTCAACGATGGAATGATTCTCACTGTGGAAGGCTCGCTATTTATAAAGAAATGCTTGATTCTCATTGGATGATGATCCTCATTGGACAATAACATCAAGCTGATTCCAAATCTGGCCTCCGTTTTCCAATCCGATGCTTCGTTTTGAAGCTAGAGCCCAAAACGTCCCAAATTCTAACTCTGTCGTTTTTCACCAATGTCCCAAAATCTTAAATGGCGTCTCACATCTAAACGAAGACAGATAGGAACAAGCCGATTGTTTTACTGAATTTGTCACACTCTTAGCTTTCAAACGAGCTATCGCACGACAAAATCCGTCCACTGGAAGCCAAAATCGAAGCGAGCTCTCCCGAGGGGGGGGGGGGGGGGGGGGACGTCAGCGAAATTTCAGAATTTGATGAAAAATGTTTTGGTGACGGTCCCAGGTCGAAATTCCACACTTTGGAAAATTTTCAAATTTTTACCCATACAAAGTCACTCTGACACTTAGGATTTTTTCAGGTAAGCGAGCTCCGACCTAAAATCTTGTAACCGCTCTAACTTTTGAACGAAGACAGATAGGAACAAGCCGATTGTTTCACTGAATTTGTCTCACTCTTAGCTTTCAAACGAGCTATTGCACGACAAAATCCGTCCACTGGAAGCCAAAATCGAAGCAAGCTGTCCAGAGGGGGGGGGGGAGGGGGGGGGGGCGTCAGCGAAATTTCAGAATTTGATGAAAAATGTTTTGGTGACGGTCCCAGGTCGAAATTCCACACTTTGGAAAATTTTCAAATTTTTACCCATACAAAGTCACTCTGACACTTAGGATTTTTTCAGGTAAGCGAGCTCCGACCTAAAATCTTGTAACCGCTCTAACTTTTGAACGAAGACAGATAGGAACAAGCCGATTGTTTCACTGAATTTGTCTCACTCTTAGCTTTCAAACGAGCTATTGCACGACAAAATCCGTCCACTGGAAGCCAAAATCGAAGCAAGCTGTCCAGAGGGGGGGGGGGGGGCCGTCAGCGAAATTTCAGAATTTGATGAAAAATGTTTTGGTGACGGTCCCAGGTCGAAATTCCACACTTTGGAAAATTTTCAAATTTTTACCCATACAAAGTCACTCTGACACTTAGGATTTTTTCAGGTAAGCGAGCTCCGACCTAAAATCTTGTAACCGCTCTAACTTTTGAACGAAGACAGATAGGAACAAGCCGATTGTTTCACTGAATTTGTCTCACTCTTAGCTTTCAAACGAGCTATTGCACGACAAAATCCGTCCACTGGAAGCCAAAATCGAAGCAAGCTGTCCAGAGGGGGGGGGGGGGGGGGGGGGGGGGGGACGTCAGCGAAAATTTTTTCTCTCCGATTTCGCTGGAAACATCCTTCCTAACCCAAAATTTCACGTAGATTCCGAATCTGGCCTCCGTTTTCCCATCCGATGCTTCGTTTGGGCGCTACACACCAAAACGTCCCAAATTCTAACTCTGTCGTTTTTTCGATAAATGTTGAAAATTTTTTCTCGCCGATTGACTTGAAACTCACCCTACCGATGCAGAATTTCACGCTGAACACGAATCCGACCTCCGTTTTCTCATCCGACCACTCCTTCCACTCGAAACAACCCATTTTACAACCCAACATTCAGCAGATTGCACCAAAAACATCACACACTATAGCCTCAACACTAATCCTGGCGGTCGCCCAAGTCCACCACGACACTCTATCGTTCCAGAGGGGGGGGGGGGGGGGGGGGGGGGACGTCAGCGAACATGTTGTCAACCAACCTGGCCGGCACACCACGACAGACTCTGTCGTTCCAGAGGGGGGGGGGGGGGGGGGGGACTCAGCGATGGCGGCCATCTTGCGCTATCTGGTGTTTGTCACTTCCTTACTACTCACCAGCACATACACAATAAAACACATCATGTTGATTTCTTGTGGTTCCCAAAAAAGTCCACTGATGGGAAGAAGATACATCAGGCAATATTCATCATCATATTGAAACGATTTTATTTCAGTTACCTTATCGCCATGGATTAACGTTGCACATTTTGTATGCTTTGGAAGAATTATCCCATTGTTACTGAAAAACTCTTGAAAATAACATAAATAATTCCTTTTTATTTCAGGCAACAGATGTATGCAAACATTTAACTTTGATGATCGAAGCTGTGGTGTATTTATCGCATCAAATTATTGCAGGAAACATTTCAAAACAACGAATTAAGTCGACTACAAGTTATCCGGGCGGCGAGTCAAACGATTACTAAATATATTTTGTCGTCACTTTGAAAATACAAGCAAAGCAAGATAATTGGAGAACAAAGGCACTAACGAACGTAGAATTATGGGAGTGGGTTGGAGAATGATGTATGATAAACAAGCGTCAACCTTCGTGGGACTTGAAGGTTGCTCCAATACTCCATTATCTTACAAATGGACATTTGTATTAGTGCATGAAGTAATTTTCGCTGTGCGAGACAAATATGAATAATGAAAGGAAAAAATCACTCCATTTTCAGCAAATTCTTGACTGAAAATAAATCAGTTCCAGACAAAACCGCTGATATCCCGACAACACGGTGAATAGACGCGCTATGTGCATCAGAGGCATTCAAAGACGACGCGTAAAAGCTCCGCCGTCGGCAACGTTCCGAGAAGGATCTAACTCCCTACCCTTTCCAATTGTTGACCCAACCTAAGTTAGCGAATTCAGTAGCTTTGATAACAAAATTGAATCAGTGTAGGCTATTTAACGCATACTGATGACACTCAAATTAAGTTGACCCAAAATCACGGCCAGGAGAAGGGGGGTCCGCTCATGACCATACAGATCGTGCGTTCGGAGAGAACCTAAACATGGTTAACTTGGCGGTGATGACCAGCAGACCAGAATCAAAGCCAACATCATTTGATTCTTACGGACGCTGAGCCATGATGAAACAATGGATTGGGAGGAATTCGGCTCTCAGATATTTTACAATAATTTCCCAATTAGTTGATAATTCATATGAGGCTTCAGTCTAAAGTAGTTGAGCACGTCAGTAGGCGATTACTGGTACCTTAATTTAGAAAACACGTGTAATTATGATATATGTAACCGAGCAGTTTTCTCAGCGGCTTTTCCGCATGCCAAGTATCACATTCAAAACTTAGGTATATATGTTTAACTCTTTTTCCACACATATACCTGTCTTGACAGTATGTGGAGAAAACAGTTAATTACCGTGGTAAATCATTGCTGCTACAGCCTGATATGCTACTTTCCAAAGCTATTCTGCTCATTAATCAAATACGCTTGACGTCCGATTTTGTTACAATTTATGTTTTTCACTTATTTACTATTGTAATGTCTGAATATCTCTGATAAAAACCTTGTTTTAGTCACGACGTCACACAATGATGGTCCGTGAGACCATCTCGGGATCTCGTAGTTCTATCAAGAGTGCGCCTAAGTATGCAAGTAGACCAGCCTTCAGTAACTGAGGTACTCGACCACGACGACCAGGGATTTCCTTCAGGTGTGTGATAGGCTTTTCCGTGAGGTCTTCTAAGGCTCCGATAACTGCTGGTACCACTTTCACAAGAATCTTCCACAATTTCTGTATTTCAATTTTCAAGTCTTGTTCTTTGCTTCTGATGTTTCTGTCCTCTGGTACCGCTATATCAAGTATGAATCCCATTTTCATTTCTTAATCAACAACTACGACATCTGGCCTCCTTGCTGAAATTCTCTTGTCGTTTCTTATTTCGAAGTACCATAATATCGTTATTATTATTATAAAGCGGGTCATGTTTTCCTTTGCAACAAGTCACATGCTAGGTACTTGGACAATGCTGCATGTTTGTTTACGTTTAAAAGCATTTAAACGATTTACGGAAGCAAAATTTGACTCAAATTAAAGCTTGGAGTCATGGACTATCCGCGCAGGTCATCTTGGTCACGGATAGTAATTTTTCGCTTAAGGACGACCTCCCCCGCCTGTCTGATATGGAAAATTGAATTCTAAACGTCCTCTTAGAGGCGCTACAGAACGAACATCAGTACAACCAGTGCGCAGTTTTAATATGTCCTCGACTGGTACTTCAAGAAAGCACATACGTGATCTTTAGTCACTGATGAATTGCACAGTAACCGGGGAAGCCCCGAACTTTATTCTTGCTCACCTGACATTATCAAAATGTACACTATCCAGAAGACGAGCATCGTTCATACACGGTTCACTTGTAACACGATTCTTGCATCTGTAAGACGGAAGAAACGCAATTGTTTGACTTCATCTCAAAATGAAGAAATAATTACCAAGAAATGTTCTTAATTTGAGACAAGTTTTATTTCTGATGAATAAAATGTCAGAAGTGATACTCCCTCATATTCAAGAGGATTTCAAGTGAGAGTATCAATTTTCAATTAATCAAATACTCTCGAAACTTAAAACTTAAAACTTAAACTCTTTATAAACGTATTGAACTCACCACCTATTAACGTGAGACTTCATTATTGTAGAAAAGAGAAAAAGTGATGCCTCAGAGATGATTTATGACTGATTTTCTTCCGAATCCTCCGTCAGGTGCAATGACGGACACGATGTTGTGTTGTCACAATTCGAGAGTTGTCACGATTAGACTTGCAAGGACACCAAGCCTGAAAAGAAGTCTTCATTTACTTGCAAAGGTAGGAGATTCAACAAATCATGGGCTAGTGAGAGGATATTTGAAAAGTTTGACAACTATTAAGTCAATAAAAGACACCAAATTAAGTCGACCGCACTCGCCTGACCCAGGAATCGAACTAAAGTCCGCGGTGGAGACGAACTCGCACCTTCTTCACTAGGCCACGCTGACGGTACAAAAGGAATGCGAGTGAATGCAGAAGTTATCTCTAAGTGATATCGACAGCATATTGTCCTATTATTATTGACAGAATGCTGCCAGCACTCATGTTGTAGTTATAACTTAATAACCCTTAATAATATGCATGTACACTTTTTCATGTTGGTTATATCAACAAATTGATTATTCTAAACAGTTATATCAAATAGATTGTTTATCTGAAGTCGACACAAGGTCGCGGCACAGCCGTACATAGAAATAAACTGTTTATATAACAGTTCGCTAGAATGGAAATTGACTCAAGGTCGCGGCACATTCGGGGAACTAAGTTGGGGCATGAAGAACCAATTAAAACCTTCGATTTACTCATGTGACTGATTCTAACCCAATGATACAGACGTTGGCAGGTGCATCTAAGTGAAAATGCGTGCGATTTATGTGCCGTTATTGTGCATTGCATGAAGCTTAATTTCCATTCTAGAGGTTTTTTATTGTTGTCAATTTCTTTGCAGCCGTAGGAACTATGTTGGGGCATGAATAACCAATGAAAAGCTCAGAATTGCATATGTGACTGATTCTAGGCCAATCATACAGTAGTTCACAAGTGCTTCTCAGTGAAAACGCGAGGGACTTTCGTGTCGTTACTGTATCTTGCATGAAGCTACACTTCCGGTCTGGAAGTTTTATTGCTATATATTTCTATTTATCAACAGGTGCAGAATCATCCCAGCACATATACATGAATCTACACCAAGACAGCTTGATATTGGATGACACGAGACTCAACGCCCATCTGTGAGGGAGGTCAAATGAGTAAACCAACACTGAAAATATTAACGACATCCGCTTGCCTATCGTCATTAGCAAGCAATTACTTCCAAAAATGTGTGAATTTTGTATATTCACTGATTTATTGAACTAATTTATCAAGTTAATGCCACATACAATATCATGAAGTTCATTTCTGATTTTTCCATTGTGAACGGCTGCTTTTCAATAATCACTCTCATTGATATTGAAATTAACATATTTTTAAGTCCATGCCACTGCTCTGCTGTCCTGCACTATCGTACATGGATGGTATTCTGCACATCATGGTTAGCTATCGCCTATGAAGAAAAATCCGGAAAATGCTCCACCCGAGTAGTCCATAAAATTCAAACTTAAATTTCTGACTGATGATCGAGATTGATGGATCTTTTTCATCACTTCAAAGCTTTCACTTTCTTTTTCCAACTTATTGGACATTTGAATAAACCTCATCCGAATCTGGTCTTATGACAAGAATAAAAACGCATCAAGTCTGCAAGCTTCGACTATTGACGCTGACATCATGACTTCAAGCGATTTCAATGATATCCTTGTCAACGTCAAGACCTAGTGATGTCACTTTTTTTGTGTGAAAGGCTTAGAATTGCACATGTGACTGATTCTAACCAATTATAAAGCCGTTGACAAGTGTATCTAAGTGAAAATGCGTGCGCTTTATGTGCCACTATTGTGTATTACGAGCATTTATTGTGCAAAAAGCTTTACTTCCACTCTAGAGGTTCTATTGTTGTCAATTTCTACGTAGGTCATCATTCCAGCCGTGTCAACTGTCACACAGCGAGCAAAGCAAAGCAGAGCGATTAATAGCTTGCGGACATGCGTTTGCTCGAGACACTCGTGTTTGCTTTGCTTTCAGTGTGACTGAGGCCTAGCTCACACGCAAATGAAACTGTTTCTGTGGCAGATATTATATACGCCGGTGTTATGCTATTCATATTCTCCATTCACTTATTTTCCCCCGGAGAGTTAAAGGCTTACATTACCTTTCTGGGCCGGAAGATGAATTGTATAACATAATCCAGGGGCAAAGCGTCCATTGGGGCATTGAATATATTTTAATACATATTTTAATCATGTACAATGTACATCATTGACCAAACTACATCTTATCTTAAGTCTTTACTCATCTTTCCAACGGATGCATGTATAACTGTCGGTGGTTTTATCTCTTCCTCTCTCAGCGGCGGTCGCTGGAGTGTCGCGGAGATTGCACCGATTGGCCAAAATTTAATACGAGCCACACATGATCAGCAATGGCTCGTTGATGTCATCGACAAATCAGACAATCTATCAATGTGCCGTTCACACGCGCCAGAACTGCTCGGCGACGCCTTTATCTAGTCTATATCTAGTCAACGCAATAGAAAATATAACATTTTTTATGTTAATTTGCTGAAATAGAATGAATTAGCGTTGAATGAATTGAAATCATTCCACCTTCAAATAAATATCGCCGATAAGCAATGCTTCTGTGCCAAAGATATTCATTTCATGGATATCTTGGCTACATATCTCTGTAAGTCTATGGCCTGATTCATTGACATGATTTGATTTGATATCATTTCTATAGCTAATCATTTCTACAATGTTAATACTCGTCTATACTCATTGGAAATGTAGAACTCGCTTCGCTCGTTCTGAATTTTCAATGTCGTGTAGAAATCGTATTAACATTGCTATAATCACACCATACAGTTTGCCTATACAATCAGTTACCCCTGCTGGTGCTGGTGCATGCATTCATTTTCTCCTCAAGAAAGTGATTTCGTGCATATTATCATCATGTGCAATAGAAGGTCCAGACAGAAAAGCTGACTGTCATCGCTCAGTGAGTAGGTGAATAATTGACATTCACTTTAGACTATAAGAGGGTACAATTGTGTCAATGATTCGAATCTTTGTCAAGTCATGGAATTTACTGATATTCATGTCAGAGAATACTTGACAAATAAGGCATATCCAGACGCCGCTTCGAAAGGCGACAAACGACGACTGCGAGTCATAGCTTCGAAGTGCTCAATATTCAACGGCCAGCTCTGCTATCAAGTGAAGGGGGCAACAGCAGTTGGTCAACTCCAAAAGAGAACGACATTCAGAGGTTCGTCGTGTATTGTTCAACAATGCAGACAAGGAGGCCGCCCTGAATGAGCTGTACGGTTCCCTGCCCAGCGGAAGTTCGCGTTTGCCAGACCAACCCCTTCCATGCAAGCATCTGTCATTGCTTCTTTCCTCTACGAACTTTTTTGCACTGCTGAGTTGTCGAAAGTTTTCTTGTCTTGAAGAAAGATGTCAATGGTTGTCATCTAAAGAAGCTCATTGATTAGTTCAGTAGACTCTTGCAAAATGTACTTTCTGATATAATTGGGTGAATAATTTGTCTTGAAGTGAAATGGGAGTTATAATGAGAAAGGGAGAAGTGAATTTCCAAAGGGGAAATTATAGAACAGAGGATAGTGAAAAATTCTGGGGGAATATTAGAAATAGGAGAAAATAATAGTACGCTGCAAAATTGAACAAATTGAAAAAGTTTTCCCCGGAAAATGAATATACTTGAATCGGAAATGAAAATGTTTAGAGGAAGGTAAACAGCATAACACCGGCGCAGCGCACGCATTGGTGGGGGTTGCAAGATATGAACTTTTCAATAAAATATTATAATCTCAAAACTTCTGCAGAATGACAAATGATTCTTCACAATATTCGCAGCCAATTGAGATAGAATTATGCACAACAATATGAAATAAAACAGTTGCACTTTTTGCGTTCATTTTACAAACATCAAAGTAAACAATGCACTAATTTTCTTCATTTTGAAAATCTCAATTCTGCCGCTAAACTTCAGTCAAACTTTAATACATAACAGAAGCTTGCCCCTAATTCTCTTGAATTTGACATTCTGAATGTTCATCATGCATCTCCGTACATTTGAAAATTCACAGCTGAATGGTTTCTGTTAATAGTGCAGAAGAACACTTCAACCGAAAATATCAGGAAACATGAACATCATCAGTTATTTAAAGAGAAAGTCATCCTCAGTAACTTGTATTCATTGTAACTTTCATAACAAACGCAGCTCGTTACATTGTAATTTGTCCACATGAAACGACATTCATGACTAGTTCCCTGATAGAAATATTTTAATTGATCGATCATTTTTTCTCATTCTCTAAGTGTACATGTTGAACATTGAAAACAGAATTCACAAGCAGAATATTCAGCATCATCCATTACAGACATTCTTGAGTTTTCTTTTGCTGGGAGGATTCTCAGCAATGCGGATGACACAAGTGTCGCAAATAAATCCCCAATAAAGACGATGTGAAGACGAATATCGCTTTCTTACAAGTTATTCTAAACCGGTCCGAAACGGGGAGCCGTGGAAAGTTCTAAGGATACAACCAAGTGGGTGCCGAAAGGGTGTCGCGTCGTTAGCAGGGATTATCAAAAATTAGTTGAATTCCAATTAATTGATTGTTTACTAATTCCTATTTCAATTAACTGATTGCTCGGAAGCTCCAATGTCAATTAATTGATTGTTCAGTTTCCAATGTCAATTAATTGATTGTTCAGTTTCGAATGCCAATTAATTGATTGCTCAGCAACTTCATCATCAATTAACTAATAGCTCGGAAACTCCAATTTTAATTAATTGATTGTTCGGAAATTCCAATTCCAAGCACTTGATTGCTCAGAAATTCAAATTTTAGTAAATTAATTGCTCAATTTTGAATCTCAATCAATTGATTGTTCAGTTTCCAATGACAATTAATTGATTGTTCAGTTTCCAATGTCAAATAACTGATTGTTCAGTTTCCAAATTCAAATAATTGATTGTTCAGTTTCAAAATTCAAATAATTGATTGCTCAGTTTCGAATATCAATTAATTGATTGTTCATTTTCCAATTTCAATTAATTGATTGCTCAGTTTCGAATGTCAATTAATTGATTGTTCAGTTTCCAATTTCAATTAATTGATTGTTCAGTTTCCAATTTCAATTAATTGATTGCTCATTTTCGAATGTCAATTAATTGATTGTTCAGTTTCCTATTCCAATTAACTGAGTGCTCAGTTTTCAATGTCAATTAATTGATTGTTCACTTTCCTATTCCAATTAACTGAGTGCTCAGTTTTGAATGTCAAATAATTGATTGCTCAGTTTCGAATATCAATTAATTGATTGTTCATTTTCCAATTTCAATTAATTGATTGCTCAGTTTCGAATGTCAATTAATTGTTTGTTCAGTTTCCAATTTCAATTAATTGATTGTTCAGTTTCCAATTTCAATTAATTGATTGCTCATTTTCGAATGTCAATTAATTGATTGTTCAGTTTCCTATTCCAATTAACTGAGTGCTCAGTTTTGAATGTCAATTAATTGATTGTTCAGTTTCCTATTCCAATTAACTGAGTGCTCAGTTTTGAATGTCAATTAATTGATTGCTCAGATTCCAATTCCAATTAACTGAGTGCTCAGTTTTGAATTACAATAAATTGTTTGCTCATAAAGAAAATTCTCTTTAATGTATTTGTCCGCAAGTATGCTAAAATTAGGCCTACATCATTCAGATAGTCAGTGGATAATTTTTATGCCTTTTTAATATTGAAGGACTTATCCAACACGTAGCACTTGATCATGAAGAAGCACACACAGAGAATTCTAGTATCTGGACAATTTGAATATTTTCGAAATATTTTCTGTGGGAATGGGACTCATGGGATGGGAATCGAAATATTCTTCCTGTGGGAATGGAACGAAGAATTCCGTCCCATCTGCAAGCCTGCAATTAATTGATTTCAGAGAATTTCAATTGCAGCTAATTGATTGTTCACGAATGCCAATAAATTAATTGAAAATCAATTCTTGACAATCCCTTCAAAATGCTGCTGTGAGCAATTGTGAAGCCAAATGTACCCAACGTGAGCACCTGTTCACCGCGAAAATCAAGATAGATTTCCAGCATGAAGGAAATTGATTTGAATGATGAATAAAAAAGGGAGAAGCTAAGGATCTAATGTTGCATCATTTCTTTATGCACAAATATAGTACAGTAACAGAACAATCTTTCAAAAATTGTTCAATTTTAGGAACAAGATAGCTTGCTCAGTAACAGACTAAACAGAACACGAAGACAGAAAAGCAAAAGAAGAATCAAGAGCGAACACCGCCAGCCATCGACACACATAAGCCATTTACTCTGGTTAACCAACGCTGTTGCTACCTAGAATGTTCACGTCGGTCGCCAATTGCTTCGCTTATAAGAAGGCCAAGTGACCTGAAGGCCTTTGCCGATTTGCCGCACACAATCCACACAATCCGCTGCCGATGGGTCGAAGAAGATATTGAGGTATAATGTCACGATGCTTCAAACGTTTACAATCTTCAGCTGCAGTGGAGGCGCAGCAATGCGCTGAGCGACCACTAAACGAGTTCAAAGAGGACAGCGTAAGGCATTTAGCCAACAGAGGTGACTCTGTCCAAGACGCAGACAGTAAGCGAGTTCAAAGAGGACAGCGTAAGGCATTTAGCCAAGAGAGGTGACTCTGGCCAAGACGCAGACAGTAAGCGAGTTCAAAGAGGACAACGTAAGGCATTTAGCCAAGAGAGGTGACTCTGTCCAAGACGCAGACAGTAAGCGAGTTCAAAGAGGACAACGTAAGGCATTTACCCAAGAGAGGTGACTCTGTCCAAGACGCAGACAGTAAGCGAGTTCAAAGAGGACAGCGTAAGGCATTTAGCCAACAGAGGTGACTCTGTCCAAGACGCAGACAGTAAGCGAGTTCAAAGAGGACAACGTAAGGCATTTAGCCAAGAGAGGTGACTCTGTCCAAGACGCAGACAGTAAGCGAGTTCAAAGAGGACAACGTAAGGCATTTAGCCAAGAGAGGTGACTCTGTCCAAGACGCAGACAGTAAACGAGTTCAAAGAGGACAGCGTAAGGCATTTAGCCAAGAGAGGTGACTCTGTCCAAGACGCAGACAGTAAGCGAGTTCAAAGAGGACAACGTAAGGCATTTAGCCAAGAGAGGTGACTCTGTCCAAGACGCAGACAGTAAGCGAGTTCAAAGAGGACAGCGTAAGGCATTTAGCCAAGAGAGGTGACTCTGTCCAAGACGCAGACAGTAAGCGAGTTCAAAGAGGACAGCGTAAGGCATTTAGCCAAGAGAGGTGACTCTGTCCAAGACGCAGACAGTAAGCGAGTTCAAAGAGGACAGCGTAAGGCATTTAGCCAACAGAGGTGACTCTGGCCAAGACGCAGACAGTAAGCGAGTTCAAAGAGGACAACGTAAGGCATTTAGCCAAGAGAGGTGACTCTGGCCAAGACGCACCCAGTAAGCGAGTTCAAAGAGGATAACGTAAGGCATTTGGCCAAGAGAGGTGACTCTGGCCAAGACGCACCCAGTAAGCGAGTTCAAAGAGGACAACGTAAGGCATTTGGCCAAGAGAGGTGACTCTGGCCAAGACGCACCCAGTAAGCGAGTTCAAAGAGGACAACGTAAGGCATTTACCCAAGAGAGGTGACTCTGTCCAAGACGCAGCCAGTAAGCGAGTTCAAAGAGGACAACGTAAGGCATTTAGCCAAGAGAGGTGACTCTGTCCAAGACGCAGCCAGTAAGCAAGCTTTCGAAATTTGACTAGAATTTTTTCATCAAAGATTGAAGCCGCTGTTACTGTAACATTTTGTCCCAGGAACTGTTGTCCAAAATTAATCGAGAGAGGTAACTACACACCATTTGCCACTCAACGATTGATTGCCGTTTCATATGGTGCAAGGATATGGTCACAAATGCAGAAGCTTAAAAAACGTCAACATGTCTTTTTCACATGATGAATAATAGAATGATCCTGTGGAGTATAAGGTTACGGATCCACAGATGTTCACAGTCGTTATAAAATTATAAAACAGAAATATAGAAAGTTGAAATGAATGTGCATCAGTAACAGAATGTTCAACAGTTCTTCAAGAAAAAGCGCAAGATTTTGAAAAATCATCCTACTGATTCGATTGCAGAATAATGCATGTGAGTAATGCCTGTGATTTTTGCATAACAATGTCTACGTGCATGTAGGACTAAAGTTCGAAGAACGCAGAACTGAGAGTTTGATGAGCATTCCGCTTCTGTAAGAGGACTTTTTAGTCTGCGCTAAAGCTCAATTTGCCGATATGCATTCGTAATTTAATTGACTGTTAACACACTGACATCAAACAGTTCTGATCTTGGCACGCATCAGAAATTTGATGTCGCACTAAACTTCCTGTTTCTCATTATTTTAATTTTGGTATGCATAAGAAAAGGCAAAGTATAGAGTTGTAAACATGTACACACGGTCGCATGCAAATGAAGCAGGGATTGCACCCGGTCAAGATCCGGATCCGGGATCCGGCGGATCCTGTTGTAAATATCCGGATCCTGGTATGAGATCCGCCCGGATCCCGGATCCAGCAAAGAGCGTAGAAGATAAAATGCTGTGGAAAATCCTATTTAACAATAGAGGTTATAAAAGGTATAGTGCCTCAAACTCGTTTTTCTCGTTACTCACTTGGAGTTGGGAGTGGCAGCCAAGAATGCGAATATACGTGTAAATCTTAATAGAAATGTTTTATCCAGGAATGTCTGTAGCTCAGTATTGAATGACATCTATTAATGTACAAAAAAGAAGCTTTTTCATGCTTCGTTCATTCTAATTGTCATGTTACCGTTGTAGACTTGTAACCACTGCAGCCGCTTTACTATTCCACAGCAAGGAATGAATGGAGATCCATGAACTCCAAAGTTAATAACTTAAAGAAATATCCATTGTGTTTATCCAAACATATGATATTGATCCGACTACCTCACACTTACAATAAACAATAGGTGTAATTATTAATAAGTCTATAATAGTTGGATGTGCGCATATTAATCAAATAAGCACAAATAAAAGCAAGTTTGCTGTATTTCCTTTCTTTTAATTAAATACACTTGTTTATCGTTGTTGAAATTGTTTTTCTGATTGAGAATCATAGTAAATGTAAACTTCAGAAATTCAGCTGCCTACAGTTATTAGAATTAGAATTAGTTTATTGAAGAAGATAAACTTCTACAAATGGCAACACTGGTTGATGAACAACACTTATGTGAAGCCAGGAGAAAAACATGTACAATTATCCAAAAACTTTACAATAATGTGATAGGTTGAGCTGTCGTAGTCTGAATTTGAAACAAGATAATGTGGGACTGGAAATTACATCAACAGGCAAAGAATTCCAAATTTGAACAACACGATTACTAAAGAAGTATTTACGACAATCCGAATGTACACGACCAAGAGACCTTAATTTATAACAATGACCACGTGTACAGATGGTAGCTGTGTTATGAAAACTAAAAAAATTTTCAAAAGGTAAGTCAACAAGTTCATGAACAATTTTGTAAGTCAATGTCAAATCAAGTAGAATTCTACGGTATTCTAAGGACTGTATTTTTAGTTTTATCAAACGGTCATTATAACAATCAAATTCAATTGACGCTCGCAGACAAACCTGCTTAGTGAAATATTTTTGTACTCTTTCAACAATCCTTATATCTCCAATCAAATGAGGACTCCATACTTGGGAGCAGTACTCCAATATTGGGCGAACAAAGCAACAAAAAGCGCGAACAAGCAATTTGGGGTTGTCTGTAGTAAAACTTTTTAACACGAGGAATGCTCGACTGTAAGCTGTAGATGACACTTTGGCACAATGGTCAGAAAACTTCAAGTTCGATGTAAAAGTTACTCCTAAATCACAAACAATAGAATCACTCGGTAAAGCTTAATCTTCGATTGAATAAGATAAATCGGATCTACGAGAGTTTAAAGGAATATATTTACATTTTTCACAGGAAACAGGCAATTGCCAAATTTTTGACCATAGACAAATATCATTTAGCGAATGTTCAAGAGAAGTATCATTTGGCGCTCTGACAGAAAAGATTTTAATGTCGTCAGCAAACAAACGAATCTGAGCTGGGGAATGCATGCATTGCACAATGTCATTCATAAAAATTTTGAATAACCAGGGTCCTAAAACTGAACCTTGAGGTACACCGCTAATCATTGTCACTTCCTCAGATTTACTCCTGCCAACCATAACTTGTTGAGTGCGATTTATGATGTATGACTTAATCCAATTGAACATTTCATAATTTATTCCAATTGCTCTTAATTTCAAAAGTAGTTTGGGATGACATATGGAGTCAAACGCTCGCATAAAGTCGATGTGAATAACGTCCACTGGGTAACCATTGTTTACAGCTGCCG
This sequence comes from Prostheceraeus crozeri, assembly GCA_907163375.1. Lineage (NCBI taxonomy): Eukaryota > Metazoa > Platyhelminthes > Polycladida > Euryleptidae > Prostheceraeus > Prostheceraeus crozeri. The sequence goes on along the minus strand of CAJQUW010014105.1, from coordinate 12,617 downwards.
AATAAAGATCGAGAGAATCAAGAAGTTGAGTGCATGTAGAGCGACCTCTTGCAAAACCATGTTGAGACAAGCTCAGGATGTTCGTCTTCTCACAATGTGTTGATATAGCTTCTACTATAAACGCTTCCATTACTTTGCATATTACAGACGTAAGTGCTATCGGACGATAGTTGCGGACCAATGTTGGCGAACCCTTTTTGAAGGATGGCACAATTATTGATTGTTTCCAATTAGATGGTAATATTCCGGAGGACAGCGACCATTCAAAAGAATTTGTAGCGGAGCAGATATTACATCAGCAATACAATGTAAAAATATAGGAGGAAAGCCATCTGGTGAATGCACATACTTCAACGGAAGTTTCTTCAATTTAGAAATTATAGTATCCGAAGGAAAGGTAACATAGCTCAATTCTTCAAGAGTTGAGATAGGAAGATTTACACGAGGTAGTGAACCATTGTCAATAACGCATACAGATGCAAAGTAACTATTGAAGATGTTGGCTTTTTCTATATTTGAACAGATAACCTCTCCATTACTATCGACCAAAGGAAGAGATCTGTAACCTTGTTTAAGTTTCTTTCTCACAAATGCATAAAACTTCTTTGTATTTCCACTGTCTATCAAGTCATTTTCTAATGTCTCGTTGAACTCTGTTACTTTAGCTTTGTAATTTTCACATGCCTCTTGATATTTTCGTCTTGATGATTCGTCATTAGCACGCTTTCTGTAGAGTCTTTGCTTTTTCAAACGGAGTTTATGTATATGTTTAGGATATCGAAAAACAGACATTTTCCTCTTTTTGGGTACAAGATTCGTATCAGATATGACATTGTTAAGAACATCACAAAACACATCCCAAAAGGATTGAACATCTGATGATCGTAGATATAAATCAGTCCAATCAACACCACTTAGTAGATATCGTATCGAATTATAATCAGCTTTGTAAAAATTCGGATATAATTCTGAATCATCAGCACCATCAAAAGGAACATCAATGCAAAACGAAACACAATTATGATCGCATGACATGGAAAATGGGGGATCTACAACCACTCTGAAAATGTTATTAGGATGAGAGCACAATAATAGATCCAAAATGTGGTGGGATCTAGTTGGTATATTAACAAGTTGAGAGAGATTAAGTCGACTACATTGACAAAGAAAACGTTGTTGAATTGCATTCACACTTTTTGGAATATCCCAGTCGATCAATGGAAAATTAAAGTCTCCAAGAAAGATTACAGGAAAACTAGTAGTACAACCATATTCAAGGAGAGAACAGAGATTTCTCACTACATTTTCTTGGATAGCAGAATCAGGAGGAAAGTAAATACAGAATATTCGATACACATAACTTTTTGACCATTTGACATCGATAGCTATACATTCAAGATTAGAAAACTGATTTGGCATGACAATACGATTAACAAGTAGCGAGTTCCTATAAAATATCGCGCAACCACCACCTCTGTGGGACAACCGATCTTTTCGAAGCACATCATAATCAGAGTCATGAATCAAAAGTGAATCTGGTATTTTTTCGTCCAGCCAAGTTTCTGTAACAAATATCAAATCGAACTTACGAGAGTCCAGTAAGACATCCAAGTCATTCAATTTGTTACATAAAGAACGCGCATTAAATGAAATACATTTGATAGATTTTTGAATAGCTGAGTCATTGAATATCTGAGATTTGTGTGATACAGACCCATGATTTTCAGGCAAATTATACGACGTATGAAGGGATAACAGGAAAGGAGAGAGTAGTTGTTTACAATCGTAATGTAAATTCAAAAACGGATATACGAATTCAATACATCATGAGACGATAGTTCATCGATTCGTAAAAGTCAAAAGAGCTGGTTAGCAAAATGAATTTGATCTATTACACAATTGTTGCGCATTAGTTTACCGGACTTTATATAAATCTTATCATTAGAGGGATTCATCGATTTCGCCTCTTTCATGTGGTCTCTCAAACGCTTTTCTTCCTTTCTGATAATGAATGAGCTGTCCTTGTTGATGTAAATGTATTTCAATCGATCAACACTGGAATTACGAATAATTTTTTGATTCCTGATAATCTCGTTGCGATGCTTTTGGTTGGTAAATGTGGCCTTGATTATACGAGGTTTGCCATACGTTTTTGAACCAAGTCTTCCTACAGTGATATCATTTTCATCAATATCAGGATCCACCAGTTGACAGATATGAGCTATCTTCTCCCGATCATCATCCAAAACCTCATCCTGATCAACTATCAAAGGACTTTCAGGCACTCCACTAAATATCAAATTATTCTTTCGTCTGGATTGTTCAAGCCGTTCAATGAACATTTGCTGTACTCCTATTACATCTTTTATAGATTTAATGTCTAGATCCACTTGGATCTGATGCGCTTGAACCTGTTCTAGTTTGGTCTCTATTGCAGAAACTCTGGCAATAACCTGATCAATCTTGTTACAAATGTTTGTTTCCATTTGTCTCATGAGATCACGGATTTCATTCATCGTATTATTATTGATAGAGTTGGCACGTGTTGTTCTGCTTGCTGGTGATGACCTGTTCATCATGTGATGTTGTTGTCGAAGAAGTCACGTGAAAAAAATCAATAATTTGATGAATTTTTGACAAGGGTTGGTAAAGAGCGCCAACAGATAACAGCTGATTAATTGTTAAGACTGACAGTACCAGCCCTACAGCATTCACAACAACAGCAAGAAATGGAAGAACAACTTGATGACGTGATATTTCCGACTATGACGATTCCAACTTGCCAAAGAAAGGACAATAATCACACAGCGATAAGCAGAATTCAGATCCACGATTTGCCAAATACACGATGAGGAATTCAACGCAAAGGAAGAAATTTCCACTAAAACCGATAAGATGAAACGATTTATTAGATCCAGGGGATTCGAATCATCCAAAACTCAGAAAAATCGGACTGAAAATAACCACCACAGAGACAATAACACGATTGAATCAGACAACAGAGCGCGCGACGACCAACCTACACCGCTGTACGATGTGTTTAACCAAGATATTATTATGTCTCAAGAAAGAGTACACATTTCTCTATGCTCAGTCTCAGATTGTATTGCCGATATTTTAGATACTTATACTCATCAATTGATATTTAGTAATGATATTCTGTAAAAAAGATGATAACAACTGAGAACCAGAATGACAGCTGAAGTTGGCGATAGCAAAATCCTAGGATTTCAAGATCACTTCATTGGTATGTTTTTATGCATTATGAAACGCATAATTTAAACTTAATGTCAGGAACCGGACTATTCAATGTTTCATGATAATGAAAACGAATTACATGCAGTTTTATCACTTTTGATAATGGGATCCGGGATCCGCCCGGGTCTAGGATCCGGAACCGGGATCCGGGTGACTGCAAAAACCCGGGTATTTGCACTCCCTGAATTGAAGCAATCGATGACCATTACAAGGGTACCGTCGAAGATAAAGACTTGATCAAGGGTGCTGCGATAGCATAACGGCTGAGAAATAGTCATTTGTGATTTTTTGCTCTGATTTTTCAACGAAAGCTGTTCTACAGTCGTCTTCTTACTCATTAAAGTCCATATGAAAGACATAAAGAAAAACAGAAGCCTCACGACAAAAGCCAACAATCCAGAGTATATGTCCATCAACATTCCACTAGAACTCGGAAAACAGAAAAAGCAATTTCTCCCTTTTTCTGATGATTCTTTATTCTTAAGTAAAAAATAGTGTTTGAAGCTGGGACATTCCCATAACGACGTCTACATGTTTCATAATTTTAATAAACTTAATAAAGTTAATAAGACTTAAGGTTTGCCCTTAAGAGGACACGTGGTGCGTTCCCACCGGCAGACATTAAACGTTCAAGGCGCGTCAAACTTTTGACTATCCTAGGACTACATTTTAGAGCCAAACTTGACGAGATCGGTGTGGAGGACCTTCCTACTAGTCCATTTTTCAATCAGCGCTTCTAAAGCGGGGCTGGACCCCGACGCCTCCATTAGAAATACATCAAAATTATTAGAAGCCCTGGACTTCTGTTAGACAGAATACGGTGTACAGCAATTTTGAAAGGATGAATCAAATGGCTGCCTTAAACAAGGTTTCAAACCGGACCTAGCCCAGAGTGACCAGACTTATCAGTTCTTGATAGTCCAAGCTTCGACTGATTTGTCCTGGCATTCTGAAAGTGTGTCCTTCTCCTATTTTGTCAGGTGTCCCGGTTTTGGTTGAATAGTCTAATCACCCATGCCACATGAGGTATTCAGATGGGGGTGGGGCAGGATCATAGAGTAGGGATATATAGGTAGAGTGTCGACTCAAAAAGGTATCTGTATACAGTGAAAGTTTTTACATCAAAAGATTCAGTTTTTTGTGGAGATTACGTTCCCGTGGTCCAAAACATTATTTGAGCACTTTTGAGAATAGTCAAAATTTGACAATTTATATACTACCGAGATGACTCTCCTATATAAGTAGTATGAAACAAGTTGGATATCAAAAGGAATGAATATTTGCTAATAAGCATCCTAACTAAGCGGAAATCAAGCTGATTATCATGGGAATTTCATGAACCGTATTGTAATGAAATTCTTCATGAAAAAGTCGCGATATTATTCGTGCTTCCTTGGCTGAAATTTCAAGTTTTTAATTCAATTTTCCTCAGCATGATTTTATGAATCACTAAATTCATGTTTCATTTCTTGAATCTGAATAGTGATGTGGAATCATTTACATCTTTCAAAGTTAAATGAAGTCATTGTCTTTGATTATGTGATTTTGCTGTGCAAGTGTCAGGTTGCCTGTGATATGATCACGCTTAAGAAATATTCTTGAAGTTGAGCATGAAAGTAATAGGAACCCATGGAATTGTTAATTTAGCAAGCATTAAATCTCCTAGGCTGTCATGACACTGAGAATCTGTGAAATACCATCATTTCCTTCAGAATTACAATCATGATCATTCAATTCCGTTGTAATTTCTGCAAAACTGCAAAGATTTGCATATCTCACATCTGGTAACAATACCACTGTATCTCCCTTGAGTCCATTTAATAAAATCGAAAGTGTATACACATTGGGGATTTAATAAATGCGGGATTGCCACTCTACCCAATATACCTACTCTACGGGCAATGAATTTTGCTTGAATAAATAAGAAATTGCGTTGTTTGAATCGATAAATATTAAATAAGTTAAACATTAAAACAAAAGATATGACAACTGGCTGTAACACTATCTGTTTATTTATGACATTTTACGACAGGATGATAGGATTTTACGATTCAGGAACTACTATTTCACAGCAATTGAACTAGTTATTTGATACAACTGAGAGATGTAAAATGAGATAATTTATAAACGAGTTAACATGAATAAGACGATGCTTTATCATTTTCATATCGCTTTATTAGTCAAGTGAATGCATTGATAGAAGATGTTATCCCTTATTGAGTCCACAGAATTGGCATTTTCCTCTTCTAGGACTTTACCTACCGTGCATAAGTCAAACGAAACATATCAAACTGTCATTGAATAACATTGTAAGCCAAAAGAGTTGAAGTTAAATCAATACAAATGCACAGACGTTTGATAAAACGCTGTATTCAAATAAAAGATGAATAAATGAACCTTGTTTACTCTCTGAAGTACAACAGTTACACTCATTTCCACTCATGCTCTCTGATGTTGATTATTTATGAAGAAAACTGTATGTCTATCGTGAAAAAGTCTGAGATTAAATTGAAAATAATAATGATAGAACGTTTATTCTTCAAAGACAGATTCATAGAACTAAGTTTCAGCGATGACACATCGGTGCACACAGAAATTTCGGGAGTGAATTAAAACTCATGAAAACCTCTTAACTGATCAATTTAGCGGCGAGTAATATTTGAGGAAGAGGGTATAAGATTGTCTTTCAATGTGGATTCTATACAAGAAAATACCGTAATCCTGGCGCTGAAAATCCTGCGGTTTTCCTGGGGGGTACCACCCATGCATCCACGTAAGAAAATCATCAGTCAATATGACACAATCGATTGTCACCAGGGATTGTAAAAATTAATTGGGTAATAATTAATTGCAATTTAATTGGATTAGAGTCAATAAATTCCGCCTATGTTAGCACTTGGTACCATTCCTACTTTTTTTTAAATTTACCATCAACATTTGTACATTCAAACTCCATCTAGGTCTACACACACTCCTTTGAGATCAACTTCCATTTAACAATTGAAAATCGCAGGCGTGCGGATTGCATATACGCATGTCATACTCGTGTGAATTTTTAGTCTGAGGTGAGGGATGATTGATGACTAGTACAGGTTGCTTCTATTGTATGAATACAAAAATTATTTAAATTCACCTCATTTCGCATTTTTCACTTGAGAACATAGTTGAGATATTCTTAATAGATCTTAGTACCTGTAATTTGAGTCTTTAATCTAGTCTAATTTCAGAGATAATTTATAGAAAGTCTAGGGAATATCCGTCGATAAAATGTTCCTTTCTATAAAAAGTCAAAAAATCAAGTCGAGAAAATGAATCGCATCTGGGGTTAAATGAATGAATGCAATTAAGGCCCACGTAGGCCTATTAAGAAAATTGGCAATTAATTGCAATTAATTGATTGATGAATTTCGAATTAAAAATTAATTGATTGATAAATTTCCAATTAAAATTAATTGATTGATGGCAAAATAATTGATTTTTTATTTGCCAATCAATTATTTACAATCCCTGATTGTTACACAGTACCAGCGTGCAAAGAAATTGATAACAAGAAAACCTCTAGAATGGAAGCAAAGCTTCATCCAATACACAATAGTGGCACATAAATCGCACGCATTTTCGCTTATATACACTTTTCAACGGCTGTATCATCGGGTTAGAATCAATCACATGAGTAAATCGAAGCCTTTAATTGGTTCTTCATGCCCCAACTTAGTTCCCCCGGATGTGCCGCGACCTTTAGTCAATTTCCATTCTAGTCAACTGTAGATAAACAATCTATTTCTATGCCAGCGTGTGCTAATTCACTTGCATACACAGTTACACGACTGTTAAATGTGACAAGTGCGAATGCTTTGCAAGTGTGATGCACAACATTTAACGGATTTCTATGAATTCGCTGAATCTCTCCCTGGAATCGATACTTAGCAATTCAACAAATAGATCTAAAATGAATGAGTTTGAAAAAGATATCTTTTAATTCTGAGCTGCTGGTGTGTAGCATAGAAGTCTTTGGGTTGCGATTGTCTAGAGAGCAAACATTCAAAGACGCACTCTAATTGATCATTTGTATCATCGAAATTCATTCCCTCCATCAAAAAAAGCGATTGAAAGTTAATCATAAAGTTGACTACAGACAGAAAGATGGCACGACAGAACCATAACTTCCAGAACCATTGTTCATTAACTAAAATTCTGCGGCAGAATATCAGATGACTTTTTGAACGACGGTATAACACTAAAATCGGCAGAATAATCAGTCGGTTTCGGTGTATACCGTCGTTTTTTTAAGTCAGCTGATATTCTGCCGGTTGAATTTTAGTTCATGAACAGCCCATAGATAACATTCGGGTGGGATGACTACATAGAAATAGATTGTTTATCTGAAGTTGACAAATACAGTCCGTTTCATAAAAAGTGGATCATCCTCAAATTTGACTAAATAAAACATAAGTATGATACAGAAAGCATTTTCATGTTATTTCATGTCCCTAATATATTTAAATGTCCTTATATAATCTGATAAGCAATGATACAGTAACGGTTCTTAAGAAGCTAATATTTTGTGTAAATGACATTACCAATTCGTCTAGGCATTGATTCGATGATATCGTTGATTTTTGACTGATCTAACTTTCTCCACTCTCTCTTTAACAGTGACGTAAGTTGTGATACGCCATCTGTAGGTAGCAGTGAACGACGAACGTTACGTTTTAGAATACTCCATACATTTTCTATGGGATTCAGATCAGGAGAACGAGCTGGCCAAGATAATGTCCTAAGCCCTAATTGAGACTTGCATAAGTTGACTCTACTACTCCTGTGACACGTAACATTATCATCCATAAATAACCAAGTCGATGGATCTGTCATTTGGCCAATGTTCATTCGTAAAACATTCACATAGCGTTCAGAATTCATGGTTCCTTACTGTATGTGAAATTCAGAGCGGCCATTGGTCCAAATGCCAGCCCAACTCAGTAGAGTCGCACCACCTTGTACCCGGGGACGATGTAAATGTCTCGGAATTTCCTGATCAGATTTTATCCAATCGACCATCACTATCCTCCAGACGGACTGATGCCTCATCAGACCAGACAACCCGATCCCATTGATTTTGCCAGTGACAATGACTCATTGCCCATCTGAGACGTCTTTTTGTATGCTGATCTGATAATTCGATCTGAGAGGGCCTCTTACAGCTCTTGAAATTCGACTCAATAAGTCTTCTACGAATACTGGACTTAGAAATAGACGAGACTAGTGCAGCCATCTCAGTTAACGAGAGACTTCGATCAACTTTAACAAATCTCAAAATTATGCGGTCTCTACGTTTGGATGTTTTGCGTGGACGGCCAGAGCCCTCTTTACGACAGAGTCGAAAATCATCATTATGCCATCGATGCACATTTGTGTAAGGGACATTTAGTCGCTTGCTTGTAGCTCGTAAAGAAAACCCTAGTTCTGGCAAGGCTGACACTTTGCCTTTTGTGAATGCGATCTCGTTATTGTTCATTTGTGCTTTGTATTGTTTTCAACCGGTAAGAGATAGATTTCTAGCTGAAAGCAATCAGGAGTGCTGCCAACACCACCGCAACGAAGTCAGGAAGCTATGGAACATGAAGTCCAGTTACATGTAATCACATGTAGCAGTTACATTATTGTTGATGAATAATGGTGCTATACTGGCTCTGATTGACCGATTTTCTTTATTTTTGTTTTGCTTGATAGCTTTTGGCTTGTAGAACAACATATTACATAACAAAGGAAACAAATGTAATTTTGTAAGAGTGAGGTATGATTTTGTGTAACATTGCTAAATGAAGATCAAATTATCTACTACTTTTTTATATATAACAGGAAAACAACTCAATATTCATGCTTGAAATTTCCAACAATGATATTAGTGAGCACAACTGACATATCTTCCAAATTTCAGAGAAATTCGTTCAAGTTTGGCGGAGTTAGACAAAGTTGAAGTTAAGGCGATGTTTAAGGGTGATCCATTTTTTATGAAACAATCTGTAGAATAGTTGTAGAATGGAAATTGACTCAAGGTCTCCGCACATCCGTGGGAACTAAGTTGGGGCATGAAGAACCAATGAAAAGCTTAGATTTAGACATGTGACTGATTCTAACCCGATGATACAGCCGTTGAAAAGTGTATCTAAGCGAAAATGCGTGCTATTTATGTGCCACTATTGTGTATTGCATGAAGGTTTACTTCCATTCTAGAGGTTTTAATTGTTTATCAATTTCTATGGTTGACTAAGTGATTCTCAGGTTCCGACAAGGTTTCAGCACGTTGTCATACATAGGAGGTTAGATAAATACCATTGATAAAATATCGATTTCTATGACTAAATATATGGCTATCATAATGGCGTAAAATAACCATGTACTGGCTTACCAATCGCTCCATTATAGAAAGCTCAAAGTGAGCGCTACCGTAGCGCTATAATAGCGTTGTTTATCAAATTATTCAGAATAACTCCATACTTAACTAATTATAAATATAAATTGTTCTATTTCTATGTCCTGAAATAAACGTCTGCATACAACGTTTACATTGCATAAAACCACAGTGCGATAAGAAATTTTAACAACCATGGGGTGGGTTGTTCAATCGAGAAGTAAACCAGCCAGTAAGTAAGTCGCAACGTACTAACCGACTTTCTGTTGTTCAAGCGGTAAGTAAGTTAATCGATGACTAACTTTTACTACGCGTCGTAAAGTCTACAATGCAAAATGTTACTTCAAGTCTCTCCCACAGAATTAGATTGTTTAATCGTATCACTTTGCTAGAAGTGCAAACTGATTCAAACAGATGGCACATGCAGGAACTTATTAGTGGGCAAAAGGAAATTTTTAATACCTTACAGAGATAGGAAAAACAGTCGTGCGTCGCTTGCGGATTGCTCTGAATTCCTTCGAATGCTCCGATCGCCACAAGTCCTTCAGATTCGAAGAATTCAGATCATTGCGCAAAAGTTTTCTCGATAATGTTGGGCCCTCCGATCATTTTAAAAAAGTTAGCAGGCGCATGAAAAAACGTTCACAAACGTCTCTGTAGAACTTAACATCGTCTGTGTCGCTGTGCTGTGTGATCCGTTTGATAACAGTCACTGAAACTTTGCACAATTTGGCGTGTTTAATGTTGAACTGGCTGCTCATTGTTCGATTGCCATGGTATTTAGTCAGCAGATTGTGCCATTTCATTTACATGTACGTTACATGTTCCAATGTTTCCCTTCTAGTCAAACAGAAGAAGAGACGACCTGTCTAATTCTGTGGTCTCTCCTGTAGTAAGTCACCAAGTAAGCGATCCTATTGGTTCGTTTATTGCTTAGATGCGATTGCAAGTGAAGATTAAAGAACAAACAGTTTTCATCATGGATGCCTTGGTTGATATTGAACATTTAGAAGTCCCTCGTTGCCTGAAATCACGGCAAAATATTTATGAATTTTACACAGATGAGGAGTGGAAAAACAGAACAAGGCTGTCGAAGTATGCATTTGCAGATTTGGTAGCAAGAATAGAAGATTACGTCCATCAAAATAAAAAATAGGGGGGGGGGATTATCTGTTGAGGAGAAGCTTTTTATTTCTTTACGCTCCTATGCTACAAATTGTCTTCAAAATTCAGTTGGGGACTTTGTCGGAATTCATAAAGGGACGGTCAGTAAAATTATTCATGACATAACAGATGCCCTATGTAATTTGAGACAAGAGTGGATTAAATGGTTTGTATCCATTATCAACAGTGAAGTTTGGATTCTACGAAATTGCAAATTTTCCTGGAATTATTGAATGCATCGACTGTACTGACATTAAAATTCGTCGTCCTGATGAAAATCCTGAAGACTTCATTAATTGTAAGAATTTTTATTCTGTTAATACTCAAGTCATCTGTGATCATCGACTACGAATAGTTGACATTGTTTGCCGTTGGCAAGGATCAGTTCATGATTCGCGGATCTTCGATAATTGTGTCATAAAAACTCAAAATGTTGGTTGGCAAAATGTCAATCACACTTTGTATCAATGGAGATATTTCCAGATTGCTTTTGACCGCCTTCTGTCATACATGGCGATCGTCTCCAGACCGCATATTCCTTTTTAGCCTTAGCTTTTAAATCCCGCCACAATATTATAAGCTGTTTTGCATTTCTTGACGAATAGCCCTGAGCATTATACAACTGCGTCAATCTTTCCCATAGGTTATTCGTTGCAGTTATTGACAAGGAGTCATACTTTTTACTCTCCAGGAGTTCGACCTCGCCACTTCCTTTTATTATTTCTACAAAATTGAGCTTTTCAGCATCCGTAAAATTCTTCGTCCGCTGCATGTTATGCTGTCATTAAACGCATGAACAATGATTCTCGTCGTTCGAATAAGTGCAATATACACGTATTCTATTGACCTTATGATGTTGCCTACTTTATTTGGGTTAAAGCCATAGATATCTGTACTCGCGGAATTGTCAGCCGATGATTTGTTACTACACGGTTGAACAACAAAACAGTAACTTGCCTCTCGACTTCCTTGCGACGTGTCGTAGCTAGTCGGTGACTAACTTTAATTAGTGACTGATTTACTTCTCAATCGAACAACCCACCCCATGTGGCGATAAATTCTTCGATAATATTGATTGCACGATGGGGGTTATTTATCGTCCGTCGATCAATAAGAATGCTTCGCAAGTCATGGACTTTTGCTTAAATGTAGCAATCTTTGGTAGCAATTGAGCGGTATGAGTCTATGACAAACCGATCTGCTAATAAACTTCAGCCTGCTGATAGTTTGGAAACGCTTTCAGAGATAATTGGTCACGCGGTCCGATATCTATGATTCATTGCGCAAAAGTTTTCTCTATAATATTGGACCCTCCGATCCATAGAAATAAACTGTTTATCTGAAGTTCGCTAGAATGGAAATTGACTCAAGGTCGCGGCACATCCGGGGGAACTAAGTTGGGGCATGAAGAACCAATGAAAAGCTTCGATTTACTCATGTGACTGATTCTAACCCAATGATACAGACGTTGGCAGGTGCATCTAAGTGAAAATGCGTGCGATTTATGTGCCGTTATTGTGCATTGCATGAAACTTAATTTCCATTCTAGAGGTTTTATTGTTGTCAATTTCTGTGCTCCGATCATTTTTAAAAAAGTTAGCAGGCGCACGAAAAAACGTTCACAAACTTGTCTGTAGAACTTGACATCGTCTGTGTCTCTTTCCTCTGTGATCCGGTTGATAACAATCGCAATGAAACTTCACTCAATTTGGCGTGTTTAATGTTGAACTGGCTGCTCATTGTTCGATTGCTATGGTATTATGTCAGCAGATTGTGCCATTTC
>CAJQUW010014104.1:304460-469205 GCA_907163375.1 Prostheceraeus crozeri | reverse complement strand
ATGTCGTTGAAGTTAGCACCAACTTCAACACCAACTTTTTGAATAGAGTTTGTACAGAATAGGAAACCACATGTTTAGGTACTACTGATGACGCAGAGTTTGTACAGCCAAAAATTTTTCCAAAATTCGAACTCCTTCACCTTCAAAATTCAAATTTAAATTCGAAAAATTGGTGCAAGTATTGGTGCTACCTGGTTAGCGAGTTTGTACAGCATTCCGATGGAAAAATTTAGATACAAGAGCAAAAAACTGAGTTTGTACAGCAACTTCCAGCACTTTCCTTACACGCACAACCGGAAAAAACCGCCAAAAACCAATTTTTTCAAAAAATCATAAGAATTTCCAGAAAAGTTCTTGGTGCTACATGGAAAATGAGTTTGTACAGTGCTCTAACCGGTGGAAGAGTGTTCTACTAATCCAGTCTGAGTTTGAACACACACTTCTCCGACACTCCAGCACTCCTACGACCGGTAAATACCGGTTATTGTACAGTAACTACAAGAATACTGCCCATTTATGAACAAATCAATTGGTGCTAAATGGAAAATGAGTTTGTACAGTGCTCTAACCGGTGGAAGAGTGTTCTACTAATCCAGTCTGAGTTTGAACACACACTTCTCCGACACTCCAGCACTCCTACGACCGGTAAATACCGGTTATTGTACAGTAACTACAAGAATACAGCCCATTTATGAACAAATCAATTGGTGCTACATGGAAAATGAGTTTGTACAGTGCTCTAACCGGTGGAAGAGTGTTCTACTAATCCAGTCTGAGTTTGAACACACACTTCTCCGACACTCCAGCACTCCTACGACCGGTAAATACCGGTTATTGTACAGTAACTACAAGAATACTGCCCATTTATGAACAAATCAATTGGTGCTACATGGAAAATGAGTTTGTACAGTGCTCTAACCGGTGGAAGAGTGTTCTACTAATCCAGTCTGAGTTTGAACACACACTTCTCCGACACTCCAGCACTCCTACGACCGGTAAATACCGGTTATTGTACAGTAACTACAAGAATACTGCCCATTTATGAACAAATCAATTGGTGCTACATGGAAAATGAGTTTGTACAGTGCTCTAACCGGTGGAAGAGTGTTCTACTAATCCAGTCTGAGTTTGAACACACACTTATCCGACACTCCAGCACTCCTACGACCGGTAAATACCGGTTATTGTACAGTAACTACAAGAATACTGCCCATTTATGAACAAATCAATTGGTGCTACATGGAAAATGAGTTTGTACAGTGCTCTAACCGGTGGAAGAGTGTTCTACTAATCCAGTCTGAGTTTGAACACACACTTCTCCGACACTCCAGCACTCCTACGACCGGTAAATACCGGTTATTGTACAGTAACTACAAGAATACTGCCCATTTATGAACAAATCAATTGGTGCTACATGGAAAATGAGTTTGTACAGTGCTCTAACCGGTGGAAGAGTGTTCTACTAATCCAGTCTGAGTTTGAACACACACTTCTCCGACACTCCAGCACTCCTTCGACCGGTAAATACCGGTTATTGTACAGTAACTACAAGAATACTGCCCATTTATGAACAAATCAATTGGTGCTACATGGAAAATGAGTTTGTACAGTGCTCTAACCGGTGAAAGAGTGTTCTACTAATCCAGTCTGAGTTTGAACACACACTTCTCCGACACTCCAGCACTCCTACGACCGGTAAATACCGGTTATTGTACAGTAACTACAAGAATACTGCCCATTTATGAACAAATCAATTAGTGCTACATGGAAAATGAGTTTGTACAGTGCTCTAACCGGTGGAAGAGTGTTCTACTAATCCAGTCTGAGTTTGAACACACACTTCTCCGACACTCCAGCACTCCTACGACCGGTAAATACCGGTTATTGTACAGTAACTACAAGAATACTGCCTATTTATGATCATGAAATTATAAGTTTGTCTAAGTTGGATGTCAAAGTAAGTGACTTCAAAGTCTCTTTTACCTCATGATTGGGGTAAATACGACATGGTCTGGGTGTTTTTGCATCTGAGTACGTTTTGATATAGTGTTGCGAATTAAACTCCGATGATGTGTTGGGAATGTAGTATGAAATGACGGTGATGTGTTTCGCACCTATCTTGGTAATAGAGCAACTGATCTTTACAAGAAAATCCTAAGTGCTACCTAATCGCTACCTAGAATAGACATTTTCACATATAGAAGTGGATCTTGGTTTATTTGTGATTGCAGCATTGATGTAGCTCATTATTTCGATACATTAGGTGACATGCCATGATCACACGTAATTACACATGACCGCAAACATTCATGGCTATGCGGGATATTGCTGCAACATAAGTTATATATGTAAGTATAGTTGGCAGTCCTGTTATATAGACTTTGCGTCTCATGTGTCTGCCTGTATCAGAGGCTAAACAATGTGATAGGACCTCAATTTCATGCTCAGGGAAGACAGAACATGCTTAGCGGTTCATCTTAGTGGTCAAGCGGCAGCGCAGACAACCGTGGACGACGCTCAAACTATAAACGCTCGCCCGCGCGTATTCATAAACATCTCCCATGTTTTAACAGCATCAGATCAAGTGATTTCTGACTCTTAAAGCAGCGCATATATACGCGGGTAGAAGAATAGAATGTCCTTAACCACGGATGTTTGGGGTGTTCCGTAATTACGCCTGAATAACGCGTGCGGCATGTCACCTAGTGTAGATTTCTGTTTATGTGAGATAAAAATGGGCAGTGTTTATAGTATGTAAGCGTATTTTGAAGCTGAATAGGTCTATTTTTAAATAGGATACATGCATGAAATGCTACAACTGATATACGTTCAAAAACAGAATTAGCCTATTTTAGATATATACGAGCGCATTAGAGAAAAGAATATCAGAATTAGGCCTAAATATCGTAAAGGTTTCTCGTTCTTTCTGGACGTAGATCCTTTCGTTTGATTGACTTGAAATGGCATCTAGCTGTTCTTAATCGATCGAAATCCATGAACTCGAAACAAGCTTGGATCTTGAGCATTGCACCCTATTGTCGTTTGAGACATCTATGATTTCAAAATATGTTGGTGATGATTTTATTGACACATACAGGAGTGTATCAAAAACTTAAGCGACAAAAATCAAAATTTTGCACGTTGTCGCACCTATCTCGATGGGCCTTGTCGCATTTACCCCGGACCTGCTTTTCACTACCAAAATCGATCGGGCTACGTAAATAATGAAGAGGTATTCGATCGAATCCGCTATTTCGTGTGGATGAACTTGACATCTTACTGTGATGTAAAAGGTCGTCCATATTTAATTCCAGCTTGCTTCTCTTGACAGCAAACAAAATTTGTTGCAGAGTAAAGCAAATAAGGCCCAATTTTCAATTAATTTTCAAATAAAGCACCAATTGATTTGTTCATAAATGGGCAGTATTCTTGTAGTTACTGTACAATAACCGGTATTTACCGGTCGTAGGAGTGCTGGAGTGTCGGAGAAGTGTGTGTTCAAACTCAGACTGGATTAGTAGAACACTCTTTCACCGGTTAGAGCACTGTACAAACTCATTTTCCATGTAGCACCAATTGATTTGTTCATAAATGGGCAGTATTCTTGTAGTTACTGTACAATAACCGGTATTTACCGGTCGTAGGAGTGCTGGAGTGTCGGAGAAGTGTGTGTTCAAACTCAGACTGGATTAGTAGAACACTCTTCCACCGGTTAGAGCACTGTACAAACTCATTTTCCATGTAGCACCAATTGATTTGTTCATAAATGGGCAGTATTCTTGTAGTTACTGTACAATAACCGGTATTTACCGGTCGTAGGAGTGCTGGAGTGTCGGAGAAGTGTGTGTTCAAACTCAGACTGGATTAGTAGAACACTCTTCCACCGGTTAGAGCACTGTACAAACTCATTTTCCATGTAGCACCAATTGATTTGTTCATAAATGGGCAGTATTCTTGTAGTTACTGTACAATAACCGGTATTTACCGGTCGTAGGAGTGCTGGAGTGTCGGATAAGTGTGTGTTCAAACTCAGACTGGATTAGTAGAACACTCTTCCACCGGTTAGAGCACTGTACAAACTCATTTTCCATGTAGCACCAATTGATTTGTTCATAAATGGGCAGTATTCTTGTAGTTACTGTACAATAACCGGTATTTACCGGTCGAAGGAGTGCTGGAGTGTCGGAGAAGTGTGTGTTCAAACTCAGACTGGATTAGTAGAACACTCTTCCACCGGTTAGAGCACTGTACAAACTCATTTTCCATGTAGCACCAATTGATTTGTTCATAAATGGGCAGTATTCTTGTAGTTACTGTACAATAACCGGTATTTACCGGTCGTAGGAGTGCTGGAGTGTCGGAGAAGTGTGTGTTCAAACTCAGACTGGATTAGTAGAACACTCTTCCACCGGTTAGAGCACTGTACAAACTCATTTTCCATGTAGCACCAAGAACTTTTCTGGAAATTCTTATGATTTTTTGAAAAAATTGGTTTTTGGCGGTTTTTTCCGGTTGTGCGTGTAAGGAAAGTGCTGGAAGTTGCTGTACAAACTCAGTTTTTTGCTCTTGTATCTAAATTTTTCCATCGGAATGCTGTACAAACTCGCTAACCAGGTAGCACCAATACTTGCACCAATTTTTCGAATTTAAATTTGAATTTTGAAGGTGAAGGAGTTCGAATTTTGGAAAAATTTTTGGCTGTACAAACTCTGCGTCATCAGTAGTACCTAAACATGTGGTTTCCTATTCTGTACAAACTCTATTTAAAAAGTTGGTGCTGAAGTTGGTGCTAACTTCAACGACATCAAACGTTACGGCAAGCGATCATTGACATAGGTTACAATATGCAATTTACTCCGGAACAAGATGTCAGTGCTGAGAATTATATAATTTACCTAAAGTATAATAATGATCTAGTGTTTCTTGCAATTATTGTGAGTTTAATATCTTACACCAAAAACGGAATAATTGCAATTAATACAGATGTTTTAATTGCAATAACCGTGAGTCTGCCTTGTGTAAATTGTAATTTTTACAATTTTTGTATTTTTCCTGCAAGATTTTCACAAGATTATCTACTAGTGCATTTTCCCATGCACTATTCGATGGCATATCTGACGACAGTTCACAATCACAGATCAAGGCGTTTAAATTTGTCTCAAATCTTGTACTCATGTTCTTTTGTTTCAAGGGTTGGTGCAAGCAGTTTATTGTTATCGGTAACTCATTTCCACAAATAAAGCTGAAAATATGGAGAGGGATTCTTTATTTTATGTAAGCGAAATAATTAAATTATAAATAATTAAAAATCAATTAATTAATTAAAATTAATAACTAAATTATCATTGAAAACCAAAGTAAGTATATAAGTATGTATATAAGTTTGTATATAAACAAACAGTCAAGCTTGCTAAGAATTTCTGCGCTTTTCACTTTGTAATCGAATAGGCCTAACTCATGTATCATTGCAATTAAAATGATGGATAGTAAATGATAGAATGATGATTAAATAATGCATACTCCTCAGATGCATTAGTGGATCTGATTTAAGTTATGATGCTCTATCTGATGTGAAGTAGCATAAAGATCTTGCAAAAAATAATGGAACTAGATTCCACAAATATTAAGCAGTCATTTAATTTACTGGGTATGTGATAATATTCAGAATGTTCCAGTGATCAAATCAATGAAATAATGGGACGTGCTTGTAATGCGCATTTGTGCCACAATGTATTTGCTCCACTACTGTCTGGTAGCATGGTATTTCAAGTCATCATTAGACCTACGTATGTGCTAAATTATGTTCATTGATCCTACGCAGATACTTATTTCATATATGCTGTAGGATGGGCTACTACACCGGACGTTTCTTGTCCATGTACGTTCATGCTCAGATAGTAAAACACAGCTGATACACATATTGCGCAATAATGGCCTTACTTGATTATGCAATGATAAGTAAGATAATATACACAATTTGGCAAAAATGCGTGATTTTTGGGCGCAAAAGCATTGACAAGTGGGCAGATGGTGACAATAACATAAAGTGAACTTGATAAATCAGCTCATCATATAATACATAAACAAAGAGATTGAGATGATTCTAGTGTCAATTTACATGTTTATCCAGCGCCACTTAGCCTACCACTCAAATTCACCACTCAGTGTGTCAAATAAATTATTACTTCTACTTGACTGACATGAGACTTGATTGCATGTGCAAACTTGAAGTCGACCAGCCATTTCAGCAGGATGGAGGAAAATGTGAAGTCAAAGGCTGGACTGACAGGCTCCTTTGAATTTCAAATTCCTATCTCTTGGAAAGAGGATGCCACTATCGCTTATACTTTCGGATATTCAAGTTTAGCTAATATCTTTCACTTACGTTTAAGGGCGACCGGCGATACATCGTTTTGTGTGAGATCAAAATAATGAATGTCAATATAGGTAGGTAATTAGTAATAGGCACTGTCGGATTAATGTTAATTAAGTAAGGCGAGTAGGATATCTGGGACTGCATCAGTGTTCCGATTAGGCGGGAATTCCCCCATTAACAAGATTTCCAAAAAACCGGTGGTTCCTGGTGGTATTTTAAGTAAGGCCTACATGCATAAATAAATATGAATTCATCAAAAAATTATTATCATTTGATTATCATTTAATATTTATTGCTATTACCATCGCAGCTTTGGTGGTGTGCGGTGGTTGTCTCTCGTTGGGTGTAGCTCATTTGTATGGTTCTCGGTTCATATTCCATCGTTTGGACCGGTTCTTTTTGGATTTCGCCATCTATTTGTATTCCATTCAATTGTGTGGAGTCTTTTCATCCCGTCGTTCCTTTGCTTTGGTGTTGTCCCACCATCCTGTTCCTTGCTCGAATCCCGCCAGAAAGTGTTCCAATTCGTCGTGTCATTGGTTGCGGCTGGTCACGTGCATCCTTCATCTTTCTTGATTGCGGATGTTTGCTGTGGTCAACTGGTTTTGTCAGTTGAATACTCTGCAGATTAGCAGATCAGCTGTTACTTCTGGCTTTTGGCAGCAACACACCTACGCAAAATTTCTGACATTATCGATCGGTATCGATTTTTCATCTATCTTCGAATATCTGTGAATCACGACTCCCTTGGTCTTCAGCGACTTTGATAGCTGTGTGGCATCAGTGTCTGCTTAGTTTGCCTAAGACCCAGAGTTCGATTCCGCACCTGATTCTTTTTGCTGCGATCAAGACTATGAATACTGAAAGTCAAGGTGCGAAATCTGGAAGAGCAACACGCTCTAATTCTATCAACGAAGCCACCCTGGATGCTATCAAGTCCTTACTTGATGATCAAAAAGTTGAGATTTTGAAGAAAGTCGACGAGATTTATGCCAAGGTTTCAACAGTAATGCTGCGAATTGATCAGCTTGAGTCTTCATTTGCTTCAGTAATGAGAACACAGTGTGATCACAGACGAGAGATTGATGAAGTGAAGGAGGCTTTATTTTCCGACAAATGGGAGGAGGCTATTTTGGATGAATTCGAGCAGAGACAAAATCGTTCGTCGAATCTTATCATTTTCGGATTACCTGAGAAAAATCAGGGAACTGTAGATGAAAGGAAAGAGCATGATTGCCGTAAGCTGGAGCAGATTGTGGAATTTCTTGAAGTCGAGAATGTGAAATGGAGCCATGCTGCCCGAATAGGCAAAATTCAAGAGGGCAAATTTCGACCTCTGAGAGTGACATTTCCGAACCAAGAAGCCAAAGTAAATCTTCTTAGAAACTCAAGAGAGTTGAAAAATTCCCTTTTCAAGACTGTGTACGTTAATAAGGACCTTACGCCTCTCCAACAGAGGCACCAGAGAGAATTAAGAGCCGAGTTGAAAGATCGCCGTAGTAAGCATGAGGATGTGCAAATCTTTAGAGGCAAAGTCATGCTAACCACAGAGATTAAGAAGAATTTTCATCAGTGATTTTACCGCCTCTCTGCAAAGCCTACCCTTATTTCGCATCCACAAATGTGAATCATGCCATTTCTAAAATGGATTTCATTCGCGCATTTGTTACATCTAAATCCTTACATATTTTCGCTGCTACGGAATCATGGTTTAGTGACACTGTTTTGAACGAGTTGGTGAATGTGAATGGACATCATCTTTTTAGAGATGACCGGGGCGATGGCCGAGTTGGAGGAGGTGTTGCAGTGTGGACGAAATTTTACCTCCAACCACAGCGTTTCCAACCTCGAGGTTCTTCATATGGTATAGATGGAGTTTGGTTAGCTTTTCCTCGTCATAAGATGATTTTTGTATGTCTGTATATCCCTCCTTCATCAACCGTTAAATCATCGTCCAACGTCATTTCATACATCGCTGATAATTTGGATCGATTATTATCGACGAATCCCGACTTTGAGATCGTTTTGACAGGAGACTTTAACCGGTTGGATATCTCGTACCTGCAAAGTGCCTTCGACTTAGTTCAGGTAGTGAATTCACCAACCAGGGCCAATGCAATACTTGACCTTGTCCTGCTTTCCTCTGCACTGGTTAATCAGTATACCGTACAAGTTGGGCCTCCAATTTCGTCATCCGATCACAAAACCGTTATTTGCGTTCCTTGTGCTTTCTGCCCTCACATCAAAGACCAAACAGTTAGAACAATTCATGACCTTCGCAGCTCAAATGTTCAAGCTTTTCTGGGTGTCCTGAGTGAGATAGATTTTTCCCTTATGTATGACATGCATTTGACGGCTGACGAAAAATGCTTCATCTTCCATGATGCCTTGAATTTTTGCTTTGTCGAAACTATCCCTACGTCTACAGTTATCATGACATCATCTGACAAACCCTATGTGACTCCTTTAATTAAAGACCTGATTAACCAACGCTGGGACGCTTTTCGACGTTGTGACCTAGCTGCATACAAGCGCCTTAGCTTGAAAGTAAAGCAGCTTCTTTTCAAAGAGAAGCGTAAATGGGCAAACAGGGCCAGTAATTGTCCTCGTGACATGTGGAACGTCGTAAATGAGCTCAAGGGCACAAAGTATTCACGTTGCTCTGACTTCCCTTACATCTCAATTTCAAGATCACTATCAAGCTGCTGAGCAAATCAATTCAGCTTTTACTAAGAATCAGGTCTTTCGTCCAAATCTGGATCCCATTCAGGATGTTGATGATTGGTCGCCGTCAATACATATTAACGACGTCTTCAACTGCCTTACTTCTCTGAAGCCAAACAAAGCATCTGGTCGTGATGGGATACCTACAATTCTCTACAAAGAAGCTGCTCATATTTTAGCTCCTCTCCTGACTCATATCATCAACGTATCGATAATTGAGAGAAGGTTCCCTAATCCTTGGAAGCACAGCCTTATAACTCCAATCCCCAAATCAAGTCCACCAAAGATTGAAGAATTGCGACCAATCTCCCTTCTGCCCATCCCTGCGAAAGTTTGTGAAGGCCTTATTCTAAATTCTGGATTGCTACCACATTTCTATAAGTGCTTTGGGAAATTTCAATTTGGAGGTGTCCGGTCTTCATCTACTTCATGTGCTCTGATCTGTATGCACGATTTTATCACAAGAGAGTTAGACAAAAGTGAAACTACAGGAGTGATCGTGTTAGCATATGATTTTGCAAAAGCGTTTGACACGCTTGGTCATGACGTTATCGTGCAATCTTTGCTATCTAATCAATTTCCAACTGGATTCTGCCTTTGGATACATGATTATTTGTCGCACCGATATCAGTCAGTAAGAGTAAATGATTGTGTAAGTCAAGAAAGTCTTGTGTACTCGGGTATACCCCAAGGTTCGGTTCTGGGACCATATCTTTTTAATACAGTCGTTGGAAGTTTATGTGCCAGTAATCACAATAATATCATTGTAAAGTATGTCGACGATTGCACAGTTATCGTCCCTGTTTTCAAAGATGCATCTGCCTCGTACCTCGAAGAGCATTCAAATCTGATGAATTGGTCTTCGGCTGTTGGTTTGAAAGTAAATGTGATTAAAAGCAAAGTTTTGTGGATCCCTAAATCAATCTCGTGCATGAGACCTGCTGTACCGGACATTATGTTAGTTGACGACCTCAAAATTCTTGGTGTCATTATCTCATCTGACCTTTCTATTACACTAGGTGACATTGCCACGCGCAATTACGGAGCACCCCAAACATCCGTGGTTAAGAGCAGTTTATACTTCTACGCACGTGCATACTCGCTGCACTAAGAGCACCTGAGCAATCATGTGATCACATGCTGTCAAAGCATGCACTGTAAATTGTAGGGCACTAACTTAGGCACGAAGCCGAAATTTCGTGCCAGTTAGCGCCTAGCTAGTGCCATTCTAGTGCCTCGAGGCACCAGTAGGCGCCACTAGGCACTAACAGGCACCAAACCAAATATTTGTTTATCTGGTAAAAACCACATAAAGAAAATTTTCTTCATTTACGATTGCTAATTAGGAGGTTGATTTATTCGAAATTAAGAGAGCTGATGGGAAGTTGTCGGAAGATAAAAGCGTGTGATCATTTGTCTCTCCTGTCGGCGAAACTTGGTGGTCCCGATACAATTGCGACAGTTATGAAACTTCTCTTTCAAGTGCCGATCGTGCAGGCGGAAACGTGGAAAGTGATGAACAAGGGAAACTTCTCTCGCCACCAATTATATCAAAGCTCGCATCTCGCTTCTCCCATCAGCATTCCCTAAACACGGATGAACTTTCCAATGCATCACCACTGAGATGACGTCAATTTCGCATGCAGACTTGGGTCATTTTCTCTTCACTTTCTCTACCATTCATTGTGACTGTTTGTGTGCAATCTTCTTCCGTCCAATTTTGCTCAATCCACCGAAGTCCATAATTTTGTGAATAAGCTATAGGTAAGTCATTGACTGCATATGTGTCAAATAACTAAATTTTCCTATAAATGTAAAATGTAGGCCTATTGTACTTTCTTTAGTTGACTGTCATCTTATTTAAAAGTTTACATGTCTACATATTGCCCATAATCGACGATAACATTGATTATGGAAATAGAATGGAGGAATACTGATAGACGACTAACATATTTTATGAAAAGAATATTCTACATGCTGGTTGCGGCTGATGAAACAAAGAGTAGAAAATTTTGTTCTTGATAAGTCATATAGTTATGAAGTTGTGGAAGGACCAAATGACCTAAGTACATCCACGGAGTTTCATCCATTGACAATGACATTAACATATTCTGCGAAAATACCGTTTATTCTTTGTAGATTCCTACATGGTGAATGAATAGAAGTAGTTGGTATCACATCATAGATTATTTACACTTAAGAATTTAATACCAACAAAAAAATTAGCCACTAACTATACTTCGTATCAGTTATCTTGCAAAATTTACGGTAACGGTGCCAACGAACAAGTGTTTTTCGATGTTTGTGTGCAAGAAATAAATATTAGTAAATGAGTATATTTGCAATTCATGTAGTATATTTGCAACAATGTTTAAATCATGTCTGATTTTTCTTGTAGAGGTGTAAAATCCGTTATTCATTCTGTCCATTCTTCTCTGTGGTCTCCTGCTCTGTGGTTCCCTGCTGCAAATCTATCGAATTATCTGGTACTGAGAGGTATGTAAGTCATCACTTCATTACTTGCAAGATTCTAAATGCAATATTTGAGATGTGGGAAATGTAGAAGTTTACAGATCCGTTATAAGTAAAATGTGAACTTTCGGAGAGAGTCAGCAGCTCACTGTGTGCTGAGATTTCTGAAACTATATCAGCAGTTCTCACAATGATTAATCGCAAGCGAAATGTTATCGTCTCTCATATGCTGTATCTAGGTTTTGGTGTAAAAATGCATGCACTGTAATTTTGTAGCCCATACTTAATTTTCTACTGATGAAGATCGAAATAGACAACAGCAGATTAAAACTATTAAATAATAAAGACAGCTTCATCTTATCATTACAAAAATATTTATTATTTTTTTCTGATTGTATTTTTTTTTCTGATTGTATTCTGATTATATTTTCCCCGTTTCTCTGGCTCAAAATATGGCGGGGGATGTGTACATCAATAGCGTAGCTATTATATGTATCGCCATAACTAGTGTTACGGCATTGTTGCTGTGGCCAAGATAGATAATCGGGAATGGGATAATCAAGCTGACTGCAATTCAAAACTCCCTTCCTGATTTAATCGGTTAAACTTACGAAGCGGATAGCTGTGCTGTTTGTGAGATAAAATACAATTCTGAAGTTCAAATGTGTATGTTCTCATCATAAAAAGGGGACTGAAACAATCGCATAATAACACAAGTATTAAAATCTGATACAGAATTACATGATATGAGACTTGTCAAAATGAACACGCTGAATTTTATTTAGACATCAAACACAGACTCTAGAATAAATTATTTATGTGTACGAGTATATACAACAATTATTAGAAATATCTGATGACCTACCCGAGTAAAATTACCGTTGTCAGTTTAACAAATACTTACCAAGTACGTGGCATTAAAGTCCTAAACATTTAAGAAATATTTAAGAAATATTTATCAAACCTAGAACATTTCTTAAACTTTTACTAAATATTTAGCAAACTTTCCAAACTTCCACAAAATATTTGGCAAATTGTCTGAACTTTTACGAAATGTTTAGTAAATATTTTGTAAATTTTCCAAACTTTTACAAAACATTTAGCAAATTATTTCTAGCTTTTATAATATGTTTAGTAAATAATAAGCAAATTTTATCCTACTTCATAGGCGATTACGAAACATTTGCAAATTTGAATTCATGAAAAATATCTTCTTGTATGAAATGTTTTATATTTATCAAATAGAAAACCAAAACAATCATAATTCGGCAAAAAGATAGCTAGTAAAACGCTCTGCTCTAATTATTCATGCTCAAAATCGTTCAAAATCCGTACGGCATATAAAACTGCATGACTAGAATAAAATGACTGATCTTGCTAAAATTATACTTTGTACGATAACAATCATAGAGATTACAAAAACTGAGCCCTGCTCCCCAAAGTAAACAGCAGAAGGAATGGATATCCTTGAAAAATACAATTTTTCATACGTATTTGGAAAATGAACAGAGTTTTATATAGTAGCACACATCGAACGATCCGATGCAAATAATTTTTATGAATATCACTTTTATCAACATAAAGGAAATTTCTCTATCCGGATTTGATCATTCTTCATTTGAAAATCCTTCCAACCAGAAAGCATGCCCACAGCCCGAATACGCATTTCACTTCATCTGAAACACTGTCATTTCGAGTCAAACACCGTCGCGCCGTTATCAGTTACATTTTTTAGAATAGAGGTGATATCACGAAAAATTTACAGTTCAACGGAGAAACAGTCACTACCAAATGAAGTTTGAAGCGATGATACGAGGTCACTGAAAAAAACATCTTCGCGGTTGGACCACAACACGGTTGTCCAAATCTGACAATCGCTGGGACGTTGCGAGTATGAGAGATTTATGGATAAAGAATAATTCCAGTAGTTTTCGGAGTTGATTAGCTCACAAGACAAGACGGAAAAGCAGCCGAGTGTAGGTCAGGTATTGAGTCATCGATGGACAGATACACAGCCTCAGCAATCAACACCTGTAAAAAAGAAGACAAATCTTGTGCTGATGTGCAGAGCAGAATTATCAAACTTAACGTATCTTAATTGACATTCTATGGGTAGGCATACTCAAAGTTCAAAAGATAAATCATTTATAGTAATTTTAGGTGTTACAGTAAAGACTATTAAGAAAACTGCTTTTGGATTATTTCATCTCTGACAATGTGGGAAGCGATATTCTTAGGAATTTTGATAGCAAATGAAGATATTCTAGAGTGGTTGAATTGTGATCATTAAAAATTTATCAATTATTTTTTTAATCAATACTTTTAGTATTTATCAATAATCTTATTTTGATATTCAAGTACCGGTAACTGTTTTTACAAAAAATGCAATCTGCAAATTAAGACAGAGCCTTACCGAGATGTAGCCTATTACCGACTGTTGGTCAACTGTTCATGCGATGAAGATATTCAGGAATGCTTGAATTTTTATTATAGTATTTAATACCGCACATGTAATTTTATTTTGATATTTTATTATATTTTAAACAATTTGTTTAAAATCACAATCTCCAAACACATACACACGTAATGTCATCTTGTCTACCACTTATATGACAGCATCTCTACAGGTAATTCATGGTGGGCCTACAACTAACATGTGACCATAATAGCTAGGCCTACGATGATATTGAAAAGTGCGAAGCATAATTTGTAATAAGTAAACACAAATTGAATAAAAGAGTAGCAATGAGTTTGTATTTTGATTGTTTTATATTTATCGTAAAGCATGAAAAATTATTGATTTTGCAAAACTAAACCTATTGTTGGACTGCAACGCATGACTGATCTTTGTTACAGTGTGCATGTAGCCAACAACGTGCAGTCCGTCGTGTAGCATCTATGCCTTTTGTGTGCTTGATCATTTTTCTTAAACTACTCGAAATGTCAAATTGATACCATTTTCTAAAATGTGGCAATTCTGAAAAAATTAATTGAATATCATAGGCGGTAGCTACAGGTTTTCAATTCAACATATATAAAATGGAAATAGTGACTAAGCAAGCTTCGTTGATGGATCCATCTTTCAGAAAATGGATTAAATTGCATAACTTAAGCAGATATCGAATAGCTCAATAGTTTGTCCGCATTGATAAAAACATTCTCCATCTAAAATTTTTGCAGTCCTGAAATAGAACTTTATGACTTATAGCATGTTCAACTGTTTCAAAATGTTTTTCAATTATTTGTCATCCAAATATTGATGCTATTGCACAAGTATACTACATATCTAAATATTGAAGTGCTAAATTAAAATGGTTTTAA
Organism: Prostheceraeus crozeri; assembly: GCA_907163375.1. Taxonomy (NCBI): domain Eukaryota; kingdom Metazoa; phylum Platyhelminthes; order Polycladida; family Euryleptidae; genus Prostheceraeus; species Prostheceraeus crozeri. Next base: position 454,312 of record CAJQUW010014104.1, on the reverse strand, counting down.
TGCGCTAATTAAGTTCTTTCGTGCTCATAGTTTCTAAGGTTTTTAGCATGCAACTATTTTGTCGCAACATAACCAGATGTTTGTGCTATTTTCAATGTAAGCAATCAGAAATTACGAATTTGAAAACAATATATTACCATTTCAACATATTCCAATTTGATTATGATTCTTTTGACGACACAATCAACTTTTGATCGATTTTTCAACGAGAAACGTCGTCGTGAAAACTGATATACATGCACATTCTCATATTAAATTCAAAGTGAATAAGCCTTGGGCATGTGACATCATTTGTGTGATGGAAAACCCAAGTAAAACGATGTGTTTCTTGATAGCTATAATATTCATATATAAATAAATATTATAGCTATCAAGAAACACATCGCTTTACTTGGGTTTTCGATTACACAAATGAATTGAAAGTATTGGTAGGACTCCTAAAATGTGATATGTCTGCTATGAGGAACTAAGAGGAATTGAGATATTTTGTTATCAGTAAATTAACTTAAGTATGACGCTAGTAGCTCTTTAGTATTTGTAAAATTAAGAGCAGATATAGCAGTAGTCAATAATAGAAATGTCTCTACGTGTTCATGGTCAATAAACCCAAATCTATGACCAAATCTCTCCTTTGATTTTGTTTTCGGGATTTCCAAATACATGTATCTAGACTTGCAGTTAAATGCTGAAACTAAGTTGACAAAATAAATTCAGAAACATTTAGAAGCTTACCATTTTTCTGTAGTTTGATCCAAGAGGTGCAATTTTAATTCTGATGCAAAAATCAAAGGAGCTTGATGGCTTCATTGACTGGAAGAACTCACTGACTACATGCGAGTGTTCATTTTCGAGTTGTGCTCCATTTTGTGCATGATAGCTAAACAAGATGATGAAAAAACGTAGGCGATCACAAACCGACGATGAATAAATAAAGGTGTGTAAGTAGAAATATCCTCTTGATGCGCTGACTTTTGTAATATTAAGCAGTTAACGTAAACACGCGTTCGATAGACCACGAGATAGTGCACAAGCTACTGCGCCTTGCGCAGCTTTCTGTTCCACGTGATGGGCGGATAATAATTATTAAGCAGGGACGCTGAGTCACAGCGCAGCTAGAGAATATTATCGACCGCTCATGGCTCCCGAATGCGGCCACGACCAGGCTACCAACAATGTGAACGAACTTCCTCAGCTGCGTGCGCGTGGCGAATTTCCTTAATATAGTGACGGAAAGTTATAGAAGCGAGATATGATTACGCAGACTGAGCGAGATGCTTATGTAATTGTTTGGTTCAGTTGCATACTGATTTAATATCATAAGTTTTGCAAATTACTAGCCAAGTAATCTAGCGAACACACGAGCAAACTGATCAAAGTCGACTTGCTGATGGGCACGGTATAGAACTTAGAAACTTCAATAAATGCTTTAATTTGAGAAGCAAAATGTGTGCCGATAGAACTGCTTAGGCTCCCTTAATAATGAAAATATATGACTGATGTTGCTGCTATTGTAGCTACAGTGTACATGTAGTGAATGTGAAAGATGATGAAAAATGAGTAGAAGAAGAAGAAAAGGGGAACGAGTGAGTGAGTGAGAAAGAGAGAGAGAGAGTAGTGATGAAGTCACCTGAATATTTATTTTATACACACCATTTCATCAAATATAAATGGGCATATATAAAATACTCGAAATAATAGTAGACATGCACATTTCAGGCCCACATGTTTCATATGTCGATATCCATGGAAATGACATAATGCACTCTCTTTAAGATTTGAAAGAAATTGTTGGTGCCATCATAGAAAAATATCAACAGTTTCCGGACAATTATTCCATTATTCAATCATTTAACTAAGTTTGATGGCAAAAAAATCAGCCAGTTATCAACGACGCAAAACTGTGATATAGTACAGACTTTATTATTGGGTATTTCCTGTGACGTTCCATTTCTATTTTATTGAGAGATGATTGTAATCAGAGTTTATGAGAGCTGATGATCATCCTTGTGATATGCATGAGTTCAAAAAATTGTAGCCCCTACGGGTGAAGTTACCGCACATTGAAATCACCATACAATTAAAACCGCCTTTTACGACAGTTACTCATAAGCGGATCCTGCCTATTGCAAGATTTTTCTTTCATCAAACTTAGTAAATGCAAAAAAATAATTTGTTTGGATAACCAAACAAATATTACCTAGGCATTTGATAAACGTTTTCTAAATTTCGAACAATTCGTTTAAGTCGACTTACACACAAAATGTAACAAATATTTGCTAGGCATTTGTTGCACATTTCTTAAATTTGTTAAATTTCCAAAACAATTGTTAAAATATTCAAATCTTATAAATTTTCCAAGTAAATACCAAATATTTGGTAAAGTTGATACGTTTTTTTTTCTCGGGTAGTTTTCCAACAATCAACATAATCACTTAAAAATGAAAGAAATAGCTAAATAGCTATGAGCATGACTGCAGTTGGCCATCCTTTCTTGCATTAGCATAAATAAATTGACACTGCCATCAGTGCTGCATCGGAGCAACTCGGAGGCTTTTGCAGAAAAGGATCAATTAGATCTTCAAAGGCAATCCTCCATCTGAAAAATCCAACCTCTAGCAGACAGAAAATTTCAAAATGCTACTAAGAACTAACTAACTATACCCAAAAACAGCGATTCATTTCTATAGGATATGACGGACAACTAGTAAGTATTTTAATGTTTAGCTACTACAGTCTTGCTCAGCTACAGTTATTATTTTTGTTTGTTATTAAGTAGTTAGAAGAGAGCTATTCAATATTTCCATTAAGTACTGCATCTAACTATATCGTATGATGTCTAACAGAAAAGGATTGATTAGACTTGAATAAAAAACCTTTACAATAGCACAAATGTTGTGAAGAGTGTTCAATCTCCTCTCGAAGTGGCGTCATCTACTAAAAGCCATCTATTTAAGAAATTTCATTTTAACAAGTCTTAGAATTACTGTCCGGTAAAGAATACTGAAGCGTGGTAGGGAGTAAAAAAATTACGGATGAACCGTTGAATTTTGAATGAGCTAGAGACTTGATATGAAATTGAAATTAAGTTCGAGCATATTATCAATGCCATTTAAGCAATGTCTTAGCAACAGTTTTAAGTAATACATTTCCCACTTATTATAAGACAAAATGAAATTGACGTGACTTTTTTTACAGAAGCTGCAGTTTAAGATTGCAAACGAATAACAGCTACGCGGTAATGATAGTAAATTCACGACTATGTCTCACCTGCAATTACAGGAAAGATAATTAATCTGGATACGAATCATGATTATCAAGCAACCTGGAAAAATCTGAAAGGCAGATAATAATTATAATATTAGAAATTCTTGACAATTTTTATTGAGCTGGTAAAGAAAGATTCTGATATCATTTTCCTTTATAGTTGAAATCAATGAAATATTATTATTCTTCAGTCTTTCTACGCACAAAAATCAATAAATTATGACAAAATATATTTCGTCGATCTGGTCTCATCAATTGAGATAGAAAGAAGTCCCAAGTAAAAATTTTGGAAATCAAATGCTAAATCATTTGAAATCTCTGTGCAAAATTACAAACCATCAATGTCAATATCGACATCTACCAAATATACACATATACCAAAGTTCATTGATTGTTGTTGTACTGACAGAACTGCGACAATCAATGAACTGTGGTATAATGTGTATGTTTGTTAGATATTGATATTGACAGTTTGTAATTTTGTAGAGATTTCGAATGATTTGGCATTTGATTTCCTGAATTTTTTCATATGATTTCTTTCTATTTCAATTGATAAAGTCAGATCGGCGAAATATATCTTGACATAATTTATTAATTTTTGTGCCCAGAAAGATCAAAAAATTCATTAATTTCAACTAAAAAGAAAGTGATTAATGAAGATGAATTTCTTCATTTTCTGAGTCATGGGTACAGAGGATACCCGGAATATAATCTAAACAGGAAGCATAAAGAACTTATCTCCGATGAAATTTGTCATAAAGCTTCATAGCCTCAATGAACATTTTCATAAGAATAAGTTGAATAAAAACTTGAAATTCAACGGTTCATCAGGTGATGTGATCAATGAAACTATAAAAATAGCTACTGGCGCGCGTAGCGCATCTATGAAAGTGAAAGTCAGAGAAGACCACTCAATATTCCGAGTCCACTTAGTCCTCCACTTAGTCAAATCACTGTGACTTAACTGCGCTTGGGCCTCCGCCTCCTTCATCTAAACTCTCGTTGTCGCCGCCCACCTTTGCGGTCCCTTGTCCCACGCAGATACCTGCTGGAGATCTCCTCAAAATTCTTGGAAGTTATCGTTGGAAACTGCTGTTTCTTCGCAGAATCTGTAACGGAAATGGCACCATTTTACACCCACATACATGTAGCTGCTATGTCACTGAAATGGTGTCGTTTTTATATTTCAAGATAAAAGTTTACAACATCCGGTGGACATGATCCCACTTGATTAAAATTCATCGGAGATAATGTATTCGCAGACATGTTTCAGTAGACAAGATGCCATCATCAGTGACCGTGACAACGATCAATAACAATGATGCAATGTATGCAGGACTTAAAGGAAAGAAAAATCAATGCAAGAAAGGTGGTTGTGATTTTTTACGATTATTCATATAATAATGCTAATGAAGAAATGACTTCATGTAGAATGGTTGAACAATTTTTGTGTATGGACTGCGCTAACTGACCCCCGTTCAGCGTGGACAAGGACGAAAAACGGGGAAGTAAGTAAGGAGTGCGCATGAGAGCGTACATTGAGCACCTTGAAACTTTTGTATTGTACGCTATATGAATACCGTATTTTCATAAACAAAATTTTCAATAAATGAGTACTTTAAAATTGCCTTTGTCGGGATATCAATATGAAACGATTTTAGAAGGGAGTCGACCTTTCACGTATTTGTTTATCCAAGCAGATAATAATAGACCTGTTTCACTATGAAAACTACCCGCAAAAAGAAGGAATGAACATGGGATCCTCCATTGAACCTCCTGTAGTTGAATTCTCATTAGACATTATATGAAGCAATGTCGGTTTTTACATAAAGTACATTGATGACATTTTAACTGTCTTTTCGGTCTGCAACCGAGACCCACACTTTTTGAAACGGTTTAATGCTGTTGATTCATCACTTCATCTTACCATAAAAAAGAACCGATAAATAACTCAATTAATTTTCTAGATATGATAATTTTCATAAAAATGGCAAATTTGAAACCAATTATATAGAAGCAAATACATTATTGTATACTCACAACCTCTCCTACAGTCCCTCTTGTTATAAGAACAACGCGATTAAAGCATTGTACAATATATCTCAAAAACTGGCTCTCAATGGTCATACGCGGCAAATTTGCATTTTTTACGCAGGCCGAGTAAATTTACGCAGGTAAACTATTGCGCATATGTAAAGAATGAAAGCACTGTATACATAGATAGAATTTCAGTGTGATTACAACTTCCACGTTTAGTTGTTGGAGTGACCCCATGAGCCTGATAGCTTTCGGATGGTCATCGACCACCATAATCATGCCTCGTGGAAAAGCGCCCGTCTAGATACAAATTGCTTTTTTGCTATTAGATCTACCATCATGATAATGGAGTCCCTCCAACAATTGAATATTGAAAGACCCTCATTTTCAAAGAAATTCCACGTTTAGACTAGACGAATTTATGTATCTTAAGATGTGAGAGATTGCATCCATTACTGGACCAGCTGGCATCATTACTGGGACAAAAGAAACATATTTGCGGGACAGGACCTCGAAAGGGAGGCTCAATTCCGGCGCAACAAAACCTTTTTGTGACAGGGATTTCTTGCAAATATGCTTTGACGGCTTCAATGAATTTGGCTGAAAAATTACTTCAATTCATTTTATATTAATTTCTTTTGACCGAGTGAAACTGCTTTTGAGAAGCTGATATATTTCGTAGAACGGTACAATAATCATGCTTTGTTTACTATTTATACATATACAATCATTTCTACTCTGGCTACAAACTTATTGAAAATATTGTGCAAGTATCTGAGAAGCATTATTTGCACAATTAAAATTGCTAAATGCTAATCAAATAAATGACGGTAATTTTCCAATAATGCTTCCACAGTCTTTTTCCATTATCAAACAATAATGAAATATAAAAAATACGCAAAATCGAATACAATAACGAAAACTGAATGAACTAGATAAACGAAAATTAAAATTCTGGGATGGAACATCACAAAACATTATAACTGAAGACTTCAGAAATCAAATAACCACTAGCAATGTGCATCTAATCATGTTAACATGCAACAAAGCAGACATTTATTCAGGGATTGTTTTTTAGTCTCGACATCTTAACTTACCGAAAACTAGCTGTAAGAATGGGCCTTTCAACCCAAACTTAAATCATTTGGATCCGCTCCTCCCATCTAAGTTGCACTGCAACTGTTCGTTGTGCGATAACAGCGTGTCGAATATTCTTTCCACCAATTCAGATTCATTCCTTCCACCGATAACGGAGAGACGACGGACCTAGAATAAATTAGGCTTAATTAGATAGTTTTAGCGACCGAATATTTCCTTGTTACCGTTAATTAAAACATCTACGTGTCTATTAAGCTCCCGCACTGGTCATATTTTATGGAAACGGCGAAGCTCTTCAATCTAATAAGCATTATAGTTAAGAATCTTTATCATTGTGCAATTTTAGAGCCTAATACCAATGTTCTAGCAGAAGTCATTGACACTGATTAGCACGAGCTTTGTAAAGCAAATTGAAAAATGATTCTTATAGAAGAGCCCTGGGCAGTTGAAATGAAATAGAACACGGGTAGTCTACTTTTGCTACATCTCCCAAGATGCCTAGGATCGCCTAGACCGCGATTTCGTTTCAACGACATAGTATACATGTATAGTAGTTGCTTTATAATGCCATGCATTTTCAATGAATGGTCGAAGAAAATTTCTATGTCTTATAGGCCGGCCCATCCGCATTTACAGATCTATTAATGAGAGATTTCATTGCAGAAATTCCATATCTGCGAGGGCAATACAGGGAAAGTTGAGTGTAAGATAACCAGAATAAGTAGGCCTACTTTTGATTTTCCAGCTGGCAAGTATACAATTAGGCATATCTGTATGAAGATTTTAAAATCAAGCAAGTCATAACTGTGTATATCGTACATTCAATAGTAAATTTCACAAGAGTAAAAGAATTAATGAATGAGTAGATTGATTAAAATCAATGTGCGTCTGGAAGCCGACAGCAATATAATCTAAATAAAGAATGGAAATGCTTTTTATTTTGATGAATGTGGGCACTCTTGATTTACCGCAATAATAGACACCATTGCAAGTTACCAGCTTCAAATTCTCGGACTGCTCGAAGTCGATTTCATCAAATTCAAGCTATTATTTCATATCGACCAGATTTCATTTCAATTATTATATACCATTGCAACGAAATCTAGTACTTACTTATTTCATGCTCACCTCTCTCAAGACCCGAAAGGGTTTCAAGTCGTAATGAGAGATTCAATAGTACAGTAATTCCATTTTCGGTAACAGCCAACAAAATTTTTGAACACTTGGCCAAATCAGTGATGAGTTGATGTTATGACCAACCGCGATGATTTATCCACTGTCGTCCACGGAGTTTGAGAATTTGGAGAACCTGAAATAATTTTGTTTTGAGCCGAGATTTACTATGTTTAATGTCGGCAATATGGATCAATCGTTAAAAATATGCACAAGTAACTGCGATGAAGTAATAGTGCATGTTCATCACACAGTGGCAGAACATTGTGTCAGAAAAAAATGTATACGTAGGATGTCTTGAAGCAAGCCACGAAAATGAAACTATGCACAATGTAAATAGAATGATTAAATATTGAGTTCCAAATTCAGTTGAAAAATAGAATAGACTTGAATAGCTGGCATTTCATCCAATATCAGGAATCATCAGAATCCCTAGTTCACATATGTCAACATCGATACAACTCTCTATTTAAAGTCGCAGTCATACCCGGGTAAATTCGAGATTTGCAATTAAAAAGTTATTTAAATTTCGACAAAATAACTATAACTTCGACTAAACTATAATTTCGAGAATCAAGGTAGAGCCTAGCTATCCATAAAATGGCGTAACTTTTATACTAATTTAGAATTTCGTCATTCGACCTAATAATACTGATAGGAGACATAACTTTTGTTGAGTAGACCTAGCATTTCAGCGAATTTTCTCAGCACAGTGGATGGCGATTAGACCTACTTTTGATGATAAATCAAGAATATCAACTTTAAATTTCAACAACAATTTCCCAAACTCCCAAACTAAAGAATGGGAGCATTTTGATACCTTTTAGAAGAGAGATATTCGGCCACTTAATATTTTACTAGAAAAGCGGATTCTACACTTTGAGAGCTACTTAGCGAGAATATGATTGACCGTGGGCGGCATTTCGGTTCTCTTTCACTTTGCGTTTTAAGGAACCCTCTGCTTTTCCTATCACCAATCCAGAAAAGATTGGTGTCAGCCGATCTCACTCTCTTCCACCACTGTGACAAAATATGATGGGGAAAGCATCATATCGCAACAATTTTTTCTTCACTACTTCTACGCGTAGAAGTGCACCTCAATGCCGATAAGACGAAATCTGTAGACCTAGCCTATAGAAGGTAGCCTAAAAGTTGGCGCTGAAATTTGAGACTTTGCGCCCCTCAACCAGTCTTAATTGAGTTTCTAAAACATTACAATTAAAGGATTAAGTTACATCCAAAGGTTGTAGGTCATTGATCGTCTTGTGAAGTTCGCATATTGACATCAGTGTGCAACATAAAGTAAATGTATGATCTACATAGCATTTAAACATATATACATGCCATTTGAATATGACGAAGTGAACAAAGGTAAATATCATTCAGACTGCTTTAACAATTACTTCAAAGAATCTAATAGGCATACATCAGATCAATACATCAAATTAAATTGCTTAACTAAAAACCACGGCGATAAGAATGTTATGTTTCACAACATTGCCTGCAGGAAGTCCGAAGTAAATTCTTACTAGATAAGGCATAGCTGTGGCAAAATATGATGCGGAAAGCATGTGAATTTTTAAAATACTGCTATCTAAACATCCGTGACAGAACGAATAATAAGAAATCTAGTAGAAGACACAACTTTTTTTCGGTAAATGTTATTAGCACTGTATCTTTTTGTACATTCAACAAATCTTAACATCATGATGAAGCTGAATGATAGCTCACACTGTTTGACAGTTCTCATGGAAAAATTCGATCGTCTTCATGCTAAAATCCTGCATCAAAGAAAACTCTCAATTATCTTTCGGAAAGCCTATACTGGCCACAACTGACCACTTAAAAAAGTAAATTCAACACGAAAACTACATATGAAAATGGTTCATTTTTTATGAAATTATTTGTTAAACCGCTTGTGTGATCTGCACAGCAGTTAAACATATAAACACGAAATTTAAACATGACGGAAGGGAACAAAAGTAAACATCATTCATGTCGCTTTAATATATATATATTTCAAAGAATCTGAATCATACATCAGACAACGCGGAAATTATATTGCAAGCCTAAAAAGAACAACGCTAGGAATAGGTTAGAATCACAGAATCTAATTATGTGGTTAGAATAACCTCCATTATTCCACGAGAAGGAGAGAAATGACCACAGCGTACAACAACCACAGAACTAGATTAGGGAAAGACTTCCCGCTTTCATTCATTCACCGTTACTTGCACTGAAGCCGCGATTTTTTGTTTACATCGACGGCCGCTGAAAATACTTGGGCAAGAAATTGGAGTTAGCCAGCAGCAAAGCATGAAAGACCAGTAAATTACAATGTTTTGCTTGAATTACATCATGCAATATTGTGTTCAATTGCTAAATTAACAAATGTGCGGTACCTTAGGCATGCCACAGGTTGAATCGATATTTGAAGAGATCAAAATTTGACGCCCACATCTTTCTTTTATCATTGAAGTACTAAATTCTTGATTGACATGTTTTGACAACTTGTAGGAGTCTTCGCATTTGAAGTAAATAATATAACTTATAATTTTGTTTTTGACTGATATTATTCATAGGATATATGTGTCATGTTGTGTTCCTCGCGATAAAATTATCAACATTATCATTTCATTTGTTTCTGTGTAGTAATCCCGATCTTCTTAAAACTTGACTAAGTAAAATATAGAGAAAGAAATTCATTCCCGTTAAAAACGTCTCATTCGTATGTAGTGCTCACTTCGTTTACAGCGATTATGAAGATAACTTGGTATCTCGGGGAAGGCAGGGTGAGAATGTCAGTTTCAGACGAAAACGTCTTTTGAAAAATAATGCAGCTCCCAGTGTTTTTGTGGTTATCCGTCCTAATTGAACACGACACTAAAAATACCTCGTCGTGCACCTCCAGATCGTTCCAACATCTCAAGTCCCAATTCTTTAACGGCTGTCCTGCATTGCAAGGCTTTTCAGGACTTTTCAGTATTCAATCAGCTGTAGAAGTGTAAATAGGCTAATGAATATGAAGCCACATGTAAAGTTTGAACCGCCAATTATTATTTGTTTTAATGCTACGATCTAAGGGTGCTTCACTTGCCTGGACCCTGTTACGGAATCCGTCAACTTCTCTCTACAATCCGCGCTCCCTTAGAATATTTATTGATGTGTGAGCTTTGCTAGCACTGCATGATGATCAGCTGTTGGTCTGATGAATGAAACTGCACTATATTGACGTTTCTCCTAGCGAAAATGCTCTTAGATGAACGTCACTTGTGAGGAGTAGGCCAAAATGAGACAGCTGGCGTGACGAATTCCCGCTATATTGAAGCAGATGATTTCGAAGATGACATGGCCAACAGTTAGACGACAAAACTGGCCGAATTGGTGTGCTTTTAGACAGAAGATGCAATATGAAGATTCCATCCTGGTGTTAGGTCTACCTGCAGATGCTTGTATCATATGATGTAGGTGCTCATTCTGACACCTGCCTGTGAGAAAGAAGATCCGATCAGTGGAAAATGTTAAGTGGAGATGTCACCATCAGGAATTGTGTGTACGTTTCCGAAAGAAAAGGAATGCATATTGTGATCATATTCTAGAAGCAGAGTACAGGTATGGTATCATGATGAGGTGCACACGCTAATACAAACATATGAACATATTTTGAATCTATGGATTTGTCATGTAATTATGCTTTCGTAACAAAAGTTTTTCTGCATTCATAGAATGCGATTTAATTGTCATCATCAAACTCAATTTTTCCCATTGAAGTGCTGATATGGATATGCTAAATTGTACATCATTCTTTCTAATAACTTGCAGATGGCAGACCTAAACGGGAGTTTTAAACTGCACTTTGAATATGTGACGGATCATTTTCAGTTATCAAAATAATGTTACTAAGCAATGGTGTGCTTTGAAAGTTATGACTTTATTAAATTGAGTCGATTAGTTTGCATCAAAGTGACAATAATACATTAGAGTAATGATTGTCCGGGAGACCCTGCTGAGCAGGTGAAGCAAAATTTTTTCTAGGGCAGGACAAGCGTTAATAGGCCAACCGAAGTTATTGAATTTTTGATGCGTCTCATTTGCTTAAGTTAATGAGAAATCTATTGCATGACTATCAAATTCTTACTTATAAAGATTCTGATGGTGCATTTCACAAAATTGAATGGATTTACATTGAAAATCTTCATGAATTGCAAACAAATGATTCATTTATTCTCGCAAAAATTCTCGTTGGGAGTAAGACATATTCATTACAAACGAGCACTTATGAAGGTGTTCCTTTCATAGAAGGAACGTTCATCTATAACTGAAAAAGCGCTTAATCACAGATATTTGAATTGATGAACTTCCACAGAAAGTTCTTGCAATTTTATCAAGCTGCAATTACAATGACTGAATATGCAGATGAATCAGAACCCGTACGTGCTGCGTGATTACTTATATAAATGGAAATGGTGTAAATGTCTACTTTTTATCATATGAGCCATAGAAATTGACAACAATAAAACCTCTAGTACGGAGGTTAAGCTTCATGCAATACACAATAGTGGCACATAAATCGCACGCATTTTCACTTAGATACACCTGTCAACGGCTGTATCATTGGGTTAGAATCGGTCACATGTGTAATTCTAAGCTTTCCATTGGTCATTCATGCCCCAACTTAGTTCCCCCGGCGGTGCCGCGACCTTGAGTCAATTTCCATTCTAGTCAACTTCAGTTAAACAATCTATTTCTATGATATGAGTTTCTAATCACTTTTATCAATGAATAATTGCCGCGACTTTAATAGTATCCGCCAACTTCTTGCCGAAGTATTTTTTAGACTCAAAATACACCTCAGTATATTTCTGACACGAGACAATGACTTGCTTACCGGCTTCACGTGCTGTTGATCAGAGCAGGTCGTCTTCGCTAATCATGTGTCTGGCGACAACTGAAGTCTCGTTTACTCATTCAATTAGTTACTTTCACCAAGCAAAATTTCATCTCGTGATAGCGTTGGATGAAAAGCTGCATGAATATTATGAAAATCCAGATTTCCCTTTTCACGTTGCGCAATGTCATATTTCAGACTCGTGGAGCGTCTGCCCAGGTTTCTCTTAGCCTAACTAATAACTTTCTCGTCTGTATCAAACAGGTCGACCATCTCACAAGCTTCATTACGCAATTTCTACACAAAGTGACGTTATGAGTTTGTCAATGAAATTCTCTTTCAAGACAATAAGCCACCACAAGTTTGGAAGACAACTCCCAGCGTACTCGACCTAGCTTAATGTGCAATAGCCATTACATGTACTTGTATTATTCTTACTAGCAGCAGCACAAAGCTCAATCAATACTTGCCTCCGCACCAAGTCAGTCGGTAATGGTGTATAACAGCGGATTAGGAAGTAAGTCTGACAAACGTTTTCCAAGAATCCACAGGCTTGCAGAACCGAAATATATCTATTTGAAATATGAGCACTTAAACAAAATACACCCAAAGCTTCTAAATGTGCCGTAAGTTAATAGAGTACCGTTGTGCTTCAAAAATGTCTTCATAAACAGAAAATGAAGGGAGATTTCAGTGTCAACAAGTAGGCTCACTCTGTGTGAAGTAAGGGTGAAACAAGTGTATTCCGTTAGTACTCACAAAATACGGGAATACAGAAGAATAAAATATCTGTTCCATGATAATGTTGCTGATTGATTGGGGACACTAATCGATATTCAAATGCTGCATTACCATACATGCTATGCAATCGCCACTTATAGCATTATTCATATGATGATAATTATGGCTTACTACATGTCATAACTTTCATCGTTATGGAAATTTCTGCATAAACGGCTGGCTAAATTTATAAGCATCGGCGCGCTACTGGCGTAATTGTGGCTTATTGGGGCAAATATTTAGAGATGCCGTCAGTCGCCGGTACGGTGAGGGTTTTATTGGATATGGGTCACCTCAAGTGGTGCCCTCACCTTGCCAATCCTGAAAAAAGTGGTGCCCACGACAACCCATATGACCCATTCCTGAGCCAGCGTGGGGCCGTCAGAAGCGTATTACTAGGGTATCGAATTACCAGATTATTCATTGATTGGGCGTCCATCACGAACTCGAGATTCTGATTGTGACTGCTTCATTTGTAAAATTGCAAAGTCAACCTCAAATCGAAATTTGAAACAAGGCAACGCGTTTCCATGGAAAAAAGCTGAACAGGCATCAGTAGTTAGTTTTGCGGACGCACTGATAGTGGATACGAACCTGGATAGGAACACATGTTCCGAATTGCCAATGGATGCGAACATAAATAGGAACATGTTCCGAATTACCAATCGGAACATGTTTCGAACATGTAAATAGGAACCGCGTTCCAATTGACAACCGAATTGAGATCATACTTAATGATTCGGTACACTTACTTGTGTGTTGGGATCGGAACGGCTTGTTCCGAAATTGAATTAGAGTATGTGAATTAGAACAGGGATGCGAACATCTATTTTGGAACATAAACAGATGTTTGTTTTGAGACTGCTTGCTCAAATGCGACAATTGTGACCATTGTGACTATGATGTCAATCTTTATTGAATTTCATAAAACAGATTCTACAGATCAGGAATTATGTTATCAATCTTATATTATTTGCTAATCAGAATCCCATTTACAGACTTTGTAAATAAAAAACAAGAGGCTTACAATGTAAGTTTAATTAGGCATCAAAAATAAATGATGGATACAAGTCACGTCCCTCAGGGGACTCCATGATCTTTAAGTAATCCTCTGCCCATTTGTGGAATGTCACATTGTCACTGAAATCGTGGTCACAGCGATGAACGGGACACCTTGCCGGCAGTCCCTGTCTCCTTTGGAATGCGGTAACAGTTAGAGTCTTCCACAACTCTACGTTGCATCCACAAGATAAATTCACGTTCATATCTAACTCTCCTCCCATTATAATCTGACTTTCATTCTTGAAGCAGAACAGTTGTTTCTGGGTAGTCATGTTTCGTTCTTAGTGTTTAGTGTTTGCTCAAGTCACGAGGATTAGAACTTACTTAATTGGAACAATAACATCCTTATATATCCCTTTAGGGAAAATCGGAACCTCTCCGATTGGCTGTTGGGAATTCCTTTGTTTAAAAAGTATATAAGTCCTAGCTGTGAACCAATTCTCATCAAAGGTTCTAATCCTCAAGTACCATATTATAGGCTGTATCTTCTAATCCTAATCACATTGACAATGGAAAGCACCACAGCACCTCCCACTTCTCCTGTTGAAAGGACGGAATCGCCATGCGAACCCAGAGTGTTGGTGACAAGACCTGTAACTCCTGATCCAGAATCATCAGAAGATGAAAGCGTGGCTCTAAGGAGGAGTGTCATCGAAACACCGGTGGAGGCCACCATAGCCGTTAAGACGCGATGCGGAAGCCAGATCAGGAATGCGCCGAGGAAGGTACACTCCAAAAGAATAACTGTCAGATTTGAACCACAATAGAGGAACCTGACAACCGGGCTGGAGTTCAGCATAGTCGACCCAGCCGCGCCTCGCCGCTGCCCTGGTGCCCCCAAAAAGACAAGAGTGTGTGTTCGCGTTGACCTGAAGAAACTGATTCCTTTCCCAAATATTGATGATATGTGATTTTTTCTCTTCAATAACACTTACATAATGAACAATCTTGTTTTATAATTTCACAAATCGAATTTCTGATAGGATTTGAATGGGAACTGGGGATATATTCATCTCTGAAATAGCTACCTATAAGTATTTCTAAGTTTAATATTTCTAAGATATATATTTCAAATCACTTGTTTGAGACTTTGAAACAGCACCGAACATAATAGAACAAATTTGAAATGAATACTAATGTGTAATTCAAATGATAGTCAAATTGGATGAAAGTTTGAATAGATTTACAGTGTTTTTCAAATGCTTATTTCACCTTAGGATGATATCATCCATGTTGCATACAGTACATCACTAGCTAGAGAATGAAAAGAGCTTTCTAATGATATAAGGCATGTACCCATTCGACGAAAAAATCCCTGTTGTATGCAAGTGTATGCAGGAAGAAAAATTTATGATTTCAAATTTCTAAGTTTCTCAACTAAATTCTACCTATCTTTCAAAGGACTATCGCTGCTTCGGATGGTGTCATACATATTGCATACAATACACCATTGGAATCAGAATGAAAAGAGCTTTCGAATGATATGACATATATACCTATTCAATGAAAAGATCCTTGTTGTATGCAAGTTTATGCAACTGGAAAAAATTCTAGGTTTTTCTCAAAAATAACTAAGTTTTCAAGTTTTTAAAAATTTTCAAAGTTAAGGTTTGATCACTCCAAATGACCATAATGCATAAACCTACACATGAACTTGACCTGGACCTTTGACCTTGTACACTTCATACACGGCGAGGCGGGCCTCAATTCCCCCATGGAATTGAGCCATTTATTTACCCATGGGCTCCGGGTGCCATAGCTATTCTTTTTTTGCATTCCTAAAACCTAACCCTAACCCTTACTCTATCCTTAACCCTAACCCTAGCTGCTTTTGAATTTGGCGCGAAATTTGAATTTCGATTTCTGCGCACTTTATGATGCAGTCTGGATTTAACTGCTTAAAACTTAGTGACTTTTTCATTGATATTTGAATTTAGATGATGATTCAAATTATATGAAATCTTTATCTATTGTAGATTTTCAAATGTTTGGAACTGCAGGGAATCCATCTTCATCACATGTTAATTGGTTTGACTGCGCGGTTACATGTACCACTCTAGGATCAAAGACTTTAATGGCACTTTTCTATTTCATCATTAAAATACATCAGATGTTTAGTTTTGTTTGAATTAAGCAGTTTGTTTTTTTGTACCAATGTGATGCTATGATGTCATCCGGTCTTTGTTCATGGTTCTTTTGTTAGATTCATATATAAAGAACCTGTAGAGATCCGTTCTTCACTCATTTTTGAATTATTCTGTGTGCATAGCAGACCTCGTTCTCCGTCTTTCCGTTTCATCGATCTATAACTACAATTCTGAAGTGAGTTCAATATTCTTCTATTCACTACTTTCTATATTTTGGGAGTAGGAACATTACTAAGTTCTTATAACCAGATAGTTTAGAATATGTGGCTGGATCTTAAGTTAGGAACACTATATGTTATATTATTAAACAGAATTATTAACTTTCACAATTTGTTATAGCATTTTCAAAACCTATAAAGCACACAAACTTGTATGATGAAGTGTTTAGATAAAGATAAACATTTCCAAAGTGTGGTTCAAATTTATAAATAATTCAAATAATAGTTTGGTTTTCAAAGTGATAGTCTGTAGACTATTTACGAATTAAAAGTTGTTTAATCAAAGTCAGTGTTTATCTTTTTGAAACATCAGTTTCGTTTCTATGATTTCATTTCGAAATAAATTGATAATTTATCAGCTGATTTCAAATTTCAAGTTGATATGTAAGCAACCCTTTTCAAGGTAAATTTGACATTTCGACTTTCGGTTTCTATCTCGAAAATTTTTTCTGAGTTAATAAAATCAATTACTGTAGAATTACTTTCCAATATTTATGCAATAGTTACTTAAATGAGTTCACATTTGCTAACAGATAAAATAATGACAAACGTTTTTTTTCATGACTTACAGAAATGGTTCGTCATGCAAGCATCGCACGCCAGCGCTTAATCTTTCACTTTTGTGAAACATGTAACCAACCTGTGAGACATGCGAGCAAGAGTGGACACAAGGAGTGTGCATTCAAGGAGGGCTGCACCTATGTGTATTGCCTTACATGTAGGACCTACGTGCGAAGCACGGAAATGGGAAATGATGACAAGTCCAAGGCTTTCATCAGTAAACATGCATCCTGTGCGCAGGAAAATGGTAGGGGTGGACGTACAGTAACTTAACCTGGAAAGATGAGAAGAGTAAATTGGCGAGACTTTTCGCGAAGGAGGATAGGGCTGCAGAGGGAGTTCTCAGTCAATGTGCCGAACCCACAAAACCCCCCACAAAAAGAAAACCCAACTTCAAGTCAAGAGCATTCATTGATAGTGACTCTTCATCAAGTGATCTAGAGGTGAATGCTGATAACTGTACATGCTAGATTTGAAATAAAAATGATTGATGTCAAGAACATTTGTTTCGTTATGTATGAAGTAAATTTAACTTAACAAAACATTTCAGTGTGAGAGGCCTCCAGCGAAGAAAAAGACAAAGGTTGTCAAACAGTTGCCTCAAATAAAAAATGTAAGACATGTTGATAAAAATTAATCACCCTTCGTGTACAATAATGCGTTAATTCTCTTTGCAGCTGTTCAAAATTCTACCACCGGTCCCAAGGCGAGTGCGGTAGAAGAGCCAAGTACCCCACGTCCCGTAAGCACAGTTGTTACATTCGTTATTATAAGTCCCTCTCACCACTTGTTAATGTATCATACATCATCCATTTGCTCAATTATCATTCTATCTTTTTCTACCGCTTCAGGTAATGCGATCCCTATCCCTAAAAAAAAACCAGGGCTAGTAGCATCGCCTCAACACCGGCTACAACCACGTCAGTTGAGGACAACGAGGAGCGTCCGTATACGATACGGGAGTCCTCATCGGAGTCTTCATGGGATGAGAGTAGCGAGAAGTCTACTACGTCATCGGCGACATCGTCACCAACATCATCTTCTGATGAGGATGACACAAGACGCTCTCTTGTAAGTATCGAACTTAACAATAACTACATAACATAATTATGAACTAGATCTCATGATTTCTCTTGATAAATGTGGTTCAAAAATTATAGCAGTGATATCTATTTTCAGAACAATTCGATTCGGGACAATCTATCATGTGTCACTCCTGAGGTGTGATTTTTATAAATTTTGTTAGACCTGTATTGCTCTATCCTCATTATAAGGACATATAGATAGTAAACAATTATTTCTTCTCATTTCAGAATGTGATTGATTTCACATCACAGGAGGAGATCTCCTTCTCGCGGATCCGGGCGTCGCCAAACTGCAGCGCTTTTGCGCAATTACGCCGATCCTCGAACATCGAGGAGTTCTCACACCACCACGAGCTCCAGTTCCAACTCCTACTACGTCGCCTGTTCCTGCTCCCGCTCCGGTCCCTTTTTCTAATCCTGCTCCCGCTGCAGCACCTTTACCTTTGCGGAAATACAATGTAGACCTGGATGAAACGTTCGAAGGTGATGAGCGACTGGAGGAAAAATTGAAATTATGCCAGCAACGACTGCGGATGGCTGAGCAGTGGGAGAGCATGCTCAGGGAGGAAAATAGGGGTTTGATTGTGTCTGTTCGGAATTTCACACAGTCGAACTTGCTATTGTCCTCTTCTGTGGCCCGAGGCAATCGTCAATTTGAACGCGAGACGCTCATGCACATAGTGTATCGTGGAGGTGTCATTTCACGAGTAAGACTAACTCGCATGGAGGATACGTCCGACTGTTGCGAGCAGTGCCATCATCTGAAACTCTCACACAGTGACATGGTGAAGTGTCAAAAATTGTAAATTTCTTTTACTTTGATTTTTTGACTTAATGGAAAAAGAAAATGTTACAAGTCCTGTCTTCTTATTTCATCGTAGATTGGAACAAATGGCATTGGCTAGTAATCGTTGTGACGTCATAGGATGATAAAAAATATATATAGTCTGCAAAAATTATAATCCTCACCAGTTTAATAAACATGGTTGTCTGTTCTAAATGTGGAAAAACGTTTACTCTTAATGGTAATTTGCAACGCCATGAAAAGTTTTGTAAGTTGGGAAAAACTTATCAGTGTAGGAAGTGTCCATATGAAACGAAACTGCAGGATAATCTAAAGCGACACAATCTAGTCTGTGATCAGCAACCAAGTAATTGTAATTTATATTCAAATCCTCAAAGTATGTCAGCTAATGATAGTCAAATACCCGAATCTAGTACTGCTGAATCAACGTCTAGGCATATACCAATCAGCGCTTCAAATAATAGTTTGATCTTTATGCAATGCTGCTCCCGCCATGGCAAAACGTATAATTCTATAAGCAAATTCCGTCATAATATGAATATGCATAATACAAATAGTGAGATGAATATTCAAAATAATCATGGAACTGTAAGTCTCAGCGAAAGCGCGCTCAACGGTCATGCTCGTGTATACGACATGACACCATCAGCACACACAGTAGATATAACTTCCTTTTTATTAAGTATGCGATCTATATTAGAGAACTTAGTGTCAAACCTTCTAGAAAAATTTCAACTACGTGGTCGTCTGGTAGCACAAATTCGTTATGTGCGATCAAATCCTCAGGAAGATGAAACGTTTCTCGCACACTTTACTTCATCATTCACAAACTATATTTATGACCATGATACATGGTTCCAAGATAACTTAAATAGTCTCTCAAGTCATATTGAAGCTTTTGCAAATAAGGGTAGCAATTGGGTTATAGATGAAATACTAAATATAGAATTCAATGTTATTACTAGTCCATTACTTTCTGGTGGAGAAGTATTTAATCTACCAAAGAGTCTGAAAGATTCGAAGGCTGTAATTAATGTACATTCAAATGCAAATGACTGTTTCTTGTATTCAGTTCTATCAATGCTACATTACAATGATGTATCATATTCTAGAAATGAGATAAAATCATATAGTAAGTGGACATCTGAACTAAATATGAATGACATCTCTACACCCGTATCAATTAAAGATATTCCTAAGTTTGAGAAAAATAATGACATTAAAATCAACATTCACCTTTACGAAAAAGGACTAAAAGGTGTTTGATATAGCAGCAACTTTATTGGTAAACGAACTGTGAATATACTACTAATTATAAACAATGAACGTGCGCACTATTGTGGAATCAGAAAACTATCAAGATTGTATAGAAAAATAAATAGAAGATACAAACATTTCTGCGATCGATGTAACCAATCGTTTACATATTAGACAACTTTGGAGCGACATTATCAATTTTGTGTTCGTGGAAAGGCACAAATAGAAAGAATGCCTAAACAACTAGAGGTAAACACAAGTAGCATGGAATATCAATTAAGTCCTCCTTTAGTTGTTTATGCAGATATAGAGCGCTACATCGACAATAAAATACACAAACCGGCAGCAGTTGGCGTTTATCATGTTTGACATAAAGCTCTCCAGTCCAGATTTGATACCAAATATTATGTCTTCAAAGGAGAGAATTGTATTATGGACTTCTTGGATCACCTAGAAACTATAGCTCAAAACTTATATGATAATCAGCGTGCAATAAGCCGGCAACCAATGTCTCTTTCTTCTGATGAAGAAGAAAAACATAAAAATGCAAAAAATTGTAATAAATGTAAAGCTGCGTTTAGTGATGATTGCATAAAAGTAAGAGATCACGACCATTTAACAGGAAGATACAGACAAACAATATGCAGTAAATGCAATCTTCGATTAAAACTAAATGGGCGGAAACTACCCATCTTCTTCCATAATTTTAAGAATTATGATAGTCATATCGTTTGTTATAAAGCAATTGGAAAGAAGAAGTCATGGAAATTGAAAGTAGTAGCAGCAACAGCTGAAAGTATATAACTCTATCCGCCAGCGTCCCTGTAAACGAATACAAAGGAAAAACAATCTACTTCAAGTTAAAATTCTTAGATTCTTATCAATTTTTAAGTGCATCATTGAGTGAGTTAGCAAGAGGAGTGCAAGTTTATGAACATGTAGACTAAGAATGAATTTCCTCTGTTAACAGATGATATTCTTTATCAAATGGGAGTGTTTCCTTACTGTTATTTCAAAAGTCTAAATACATTGTCAGAAAAATGTCTACCACCACAATGTGA
This sequence comes from Prostheceraeus crozeri, assembly GCA_907163375.1. Classification (NCBI taxonomy): domain Eukaryota; kingdom Metazoa; phylum Platyhelminthes; order Polycladida; family Euryleptidae; genus Prostheceraeus; species Prostheceraeus crozeri. The sequence continues at coordinate 432,876 of CAJQUW010014104.1, read as the reverse complement.
ATTTTATAATGATCTCACTCGTGAACATTGTTCAGATGAAGAAAATCAACACGCTAGTAATACGTGGTTTGCTTTCAATTGTACCACTTTTGGTGATTACATGCTTGCATATCTGAAACTGGATGTATTATTACTGGCAGATATTTTTGAAGTTTTTAGGTCACTAAGTCAAAGTGAAGATGAAGTAGATCCTGTACATTTCGTTAGCCTTCCACATTTTAGCTTTACTTAAGCTTTAAATTTAACATCCAATGATCCTACACAGTACATACAAGATGAAAGTATGTATAATCTCTTCGAAAGGGGAATAGGGGGTGGAATGACTTTTACAAACATTCACAGAGCACGTGCACGCATTTCGAAATTACTAAATAATGCAAATGAAAGTCGTCACTTATCTTACATTGATGTCAAAAACCTTTACGGTTCTTTGCTCAGCAAGAGTCTACCACATTCAAATTTTAAATGGTTGAATGATAGTGAAGTAAGCTATTTTTTAAACGAAGAAAATATTCAAACTATCGATGATGATGGTGAAATTGGCTATATTTTTTATTTGAACTTGGAATATCCTGCAAACATACATGATGACACTGCCGATTTCCCATTAGCGCCAGAGATGCAGACCGTAGAGCAGAATATGTTCTCAACTTATATGAAGGATCTACATAGGAAAATAAGACCAGACACTAAATTCAGCTCAACTAAAAAACTCTTGCTTCATCAATTCAACAGGGAAAATTATGTTGTTCAGTATTCAATATTAAAATTTTATTCATCCATGGGTATGAAAATCACAGAAATTCACAGCAGTATAAAGTTCACACAAAAGCCATGGTTGAGAATGTACATTGATATGAATTCACAAAAGAGAGCTCAATCAAGTACCAACTTTGAAAAGTCATTTTATAAGTTGAAAAATAATTCTTTATATGGTAAAACAATGGAAAATCTAAGACGAAGGAGAAAATTCAAATTAGTAAACAGCGTGGAACAATGTCGCAAATTATCAAATCATCCTCTCTATGTACAGCATAAGATATTTGATGAAGATCTAGTTGGTATGGAAATGTATAAACCTTCAATAATGTTGAATAAATTGATTTATGTTGGTCAGGCAGTACTTGACTATACCAAATTGGAAATGTACTAGTTGTACTACAATGATTTGAAAAGATGTCCACTGATAACTAGAACGCGGCTTTGTGGAGGTGATGCCGATAGTTTTTTCCTATGTTTGTACACCTCACCATCTGTCCGCCTGGAGGATGTACTGCTATATTTTGGTGAAAAATTTGACTCTTCAAACTATGACAGTCATCACTGACTATACTCAACTACAAACAGAGCCAGATTAGATTGTTTTAAGGATGAGTGTGCGAGAAAATTGCTTGAGGAAATGATCTTGCTAAAACCAAAAAATTTGTATTTAATGAAATATCTAGATTCAACTTATGATAGCATCAAGCGGGCAAAAGGAGTGCAGAGAGCTGCAGTTAAAAAATTACATCATAATGATTATAGGACTGTGTACTACAGTGAGAAAGATACAAGTGAGGAAATGACAATTGTAAATTCTAAAAATCACGTAGTCACTACAAAATCATTTAGAAAGCGAGGACTTTCACATTGGGAGGATAAACGCTGTTGGTTAAATAAAAATCTATCTCTACCATATGGGCACTATAGTTTAGGACTTCCCCCACCTTCAAAGAGAAGGAGATGCCTTCCTGCTACAGGTGACGTAGAAGTTTAAGAAATTTAACAAGGTGAACTGACCAATCACTACATTTCTGCGTAGTTATGTTTACTAATATATAGGTAGATTAATTATAAAATGAAATTTCTACATTTTCCGATGAGTAGAAATAATTACTAAAACATAGGTAGTCCTACTATGAATTGAAGACGTAGCACTCAACATCATTTCGATGTGTTGAGATGTAAAGTAGCAAGCTTTATGCAAACAAATAAATTTAGGTTTATATTTGAAAACATGCCTCATTACATTAGAACATGGAAATTAAATGCTTCACAAAGCATTCACATAACAAATTCTAAGAAAGTAGTCTTTCGTCACTTAATAACAAATAGTGGTGGAAAACATCGTGGCGTTTGCATTAGCCTTGACGCATTATCTTCACTGAAAGACTTCGCTGATCTGAGTGACAACCATAAGACACGGATGAAGATTCCGCTCGATCATAAGGTATGGATAAAGTGTGACTCTACCGTCAAGCTATACGTCTGTTCACCAAAGAGAGAAGATATTGACTATCGATTTTTCCGTTTCAGTGACGTCACATGGAGAAACTTTACAAAAGAGACACTACCACATATGATTTCATTCATTAAGGATGGAGGACATCAAGGGGATGGAAGTCGTGAATCGCATGTTAACTACAAAAGTAAACTCAAAACTCAATCTTCAAGAAATCGAGCGGAACATTCCCAATCGAAAGCAATGGTTATTAATAAAACACAAGATGAAGCCGACAACGAATCTACATCTGGGAAGACCCTCAATGTTAACATGGAGGATACAGAGGAAGGACAAATATGTGACTATCCTATTATTTCCAAATGGAACAATCCAATGTGTTGGTGGCTTCACTGATGGTGATCTACCATATCTACATTCTACACTGGAAAATGTACTTCGAGACTCATTATCTGAATGGAAAGTGAATGACAATGACTGTGCTATGTGAATTGAACTATCATTATGATTTTCGTAAAGTCACATCATCAAATAATCTCACTTATGAAGTGGAACTATTTCCAGCAGCACAGATGACTAACTGGCACCCATATCATGTTCATGTGTTCCATAATGGAAAGGTTGTGATAACCGGCATTAAAGACCTAAATGATGTTACTCCCATCCTATGTGATTTGAGAAAAATATTTGTGAAATCTACATTGTAGATATGTAAATAACTAGAAAAGAACTGTACATTTGTGAATAACCAACGTGTAAACAACGTGTTTTGCTTTCCCTCTAAACCCAACGATTTGGAGCATAAACACAAGGACATTTACATATAAATAAAGCTTTATTACAAAACAGATTCAATATACTTAGTAAGAATCACATCATTTTTATAGCAGTCTTTCGAAAAAAGTTGTAAAACACTTTTACAGTTATTTTTCAATGGTCTCTCGTTGACGAAATAGAGCACATAACCACCACACATGAGAGATACATTGCTTTGGAGTGGAAACGATGTGACTTTCTTAATCGTCCAGGAGAACCTATTCATCCATAGTGCAATGTCATGTAAGCGAGGTAGATTAAGAGAGTCAAAATATTCGGCCACTTTATAGCGATTGATGTATACTGCAACCCAATGATTACCAGGAAGATTGTTTCTATCCGTATTGATGATAAGCGAACAAGGATCGAAAGGAATTGAATTAGGTAAATTATATCTAGAAAAGACATCAAAAAATATTGTCTTGGAGTAGGGATGAGCATTCCCCATTTTCCTCAAGATTTCGCTGTTGCTTAGGTTACTCATCTCTGATAGCTGACAGTTACGTCTCGCATTCTCGTTATTTCAACTTTGCTATCATAGATAGCATAAATGAGGCAAGTAATTGTTTTCTTCAAAGGTGACTCAAATGATACCTCTAGTCGTAGATTACCAGGCTTTGTAACTCCTACGCTTTCACCACCTAGATCTGCATCTGCTGTGAGATTGTATATAATAAAGAAGTAACCACTTTCATACATATCCATTGTCATTCCATTTGAATCATCTGTGTTAAACATTCTCAGTGCAGTGAAAGTAGAACCATATTCTCGTGAAAATTTACCCTCTTTAAAAGTAGGCTCATAGGCATTGCAAGCAACAAATTTTCCATCCTGATAGAGTGCTAGTTTACTAACGTTAAAGTGTTGGAAATTAAATGGATTCTTTTTAAAATCACCAATGAATGACTCATTTTCCACAAATGTGATATACACCGCCTTCGGCATCGCAGTGGGAAAAAGATTTGGGTAGGCATGAGAGGATGATCCCGCACCAATTGTGAAGTTTGTTAACACACTGTGATTAACTGGATATATTGCATTGCTTTTCCTGTCGCATGCTCGTTGATGACTGACGGGTTCATTGTTACTCTCCTTACAATGAGCACGGCACTACTTATGTTGATTTGATAGTTTGTAGCTTCAAAAGCCATTAACCCGAACTCAGGATTTCCACGAATAAATTATATTTGCATTTTAACTTGTGAAAGTAGATATCTAGATTGACGAAGGAAATCAAGATAGACAGGTCCTTTCAAGTATAATTCCTTTGAATCTGCTGTCAATTCCATTCGTTTTTTAAACCTCCATTTGAAACCTCATCAAATTTCCCTTACTGATCATTATACCAGCCGGCAACTTGCAAGTGTGACTGTTTAGCTTCCTTCTGAAATTGCGTCATTGTATTTATATATGCTCCATAGGGATATGCTCGATCCCCTCCTTCAATCTGTTTGTCATTCAATATTAAATACACATCAGAGAATAGACTGGCAATAGGAAGATTTGTCAATCCCACTTTATCCTTGGTTGAATCAATATTGGTACCATCAGTCTTCTTAATTTGTATACACAATTCTAAATCAATGGATTGACAGTCAATATAATCTTGAGGATTAGCAGGTATATCAAACTGAATAGGCTGTTGGTTACCATCGATATTTGTTGTGGGGACCATGTCTACAATAGTTGAGGTAATAATTTCAGTTTGATGAGGCGGTGAATCAAAGAAACACAAAGCCGAATTGATACTCTGCATCGTATTAGTTTTACAAATATGTTGTCTTCCTTCGTTTTGACTTGTTTCCAGTCGCTGTGGAATTTCGTTTGCGCTTTCTTGCTTTCACACGACGTCTTGATTTAGAACGTGCTGCTCTGGTGGGCTTTTTACTTTTCCTACGCCTTTGCTTAGTAACTCGGCCTGATCCAACTTGTCTTGACTTCCTACGTTTCTTCCGAACTGTGCGCCTCGTCTTTGTTAGATCATCTAATGCGTCTATGGCAGATTGCTGTGCACGCAATTTCATGAGTTCACCGATATCCTCCCCTTGAAGTGCATCAGCTACAACATTTGCACCAAAGTCTAAAGCTCTGTTTCCAACCCGCTTCTTATGTGGGTCATAAGAAAAGTGATATTCATCTGCATCAAGGTAATCTACACCAAACTCATTTAACTTTGCGCACAATTCAGATGGCATTTTCAAGCTTTCAATGTTCAAATTAACTCTTTTTACCAGTTCACTGGAAGTAGTCAATTCATCACCCACAATGTCTTCGCTGTATACGTGGATATCCCATGAAGCGTTTGTTGATGCTTTGAGTTTAGAAGAGGATAATTGAACCTTATATGTATCATTTAATTATTTAATTCTGTCAGCAAAGGTGCGCTTTCAAGGCCTTTAAACATCCCAAACATTTCAGATCCGAATTCAATAACAGCGGACTCAGACCTTTTCAATGGTGTCTTTTTAGTAAAAACAAGAAATTCTACCTCCGTTTCAACAGTAAATAAAGTTACTTTCTCTTTCTTATATTCACACGTCATCAAAGTTTCTGGCACTGATCCTTGAATCTTTCTTGCAACGTCTTCAACACTTCTAATAACTTCAAATTGATTCTTTACGCGGATGCTCCTTTTTTGTAATGCATACAAAGGCACGATTCTACATCGACAATCAGTGACTTTCCTCTCCGAATTCCACCCACGTCCATTGTACCAATACCTTGATGAGAACGTTGTTCTGGAATACCCTAAAGTATGACTCAAATCCTTACCCAATACAAGAAGTACATGCTTCCCTTCCTTCAACAATTTTGTTGACCCCTTTATGACTGGTCTGTAGAATTTATTCAAAGTCAGCTTAAAGAGATCATTTATTCGTTGAAATATTCTACCGATTTCCTTTTCTGTGTCCTGCAAGCTCATTGTGGTAACTTTAGAATCAAAAGTAGACGTTGTAAATGACTTTTGAATTTTAATCATGTTTTGGACAGATGGTAGAGATGTTGAAAAAGAATGTTAAGTTAGATGATGAAAAGCCCATGTACCATGCAGACTATTGTGAAATATACGAAAACAATCATCCTTTTCTCGCACTTCTTTATGTAATTCAAAATAGTTGTTTTTTAGCAAACTGAAATCGTTGTAATAAGTAATTTCAGTTAGAGCAGCTTCATGGGGTCCATGCAGAGTAATTGGATTAGCAAATTCAACAGAGTATTGAGATGGTCTGTTGTCTGGGAATATCTTTGGGTTGCTATTGCTTGGAAGAATGATGTTGAAGTTAGTAGACATGTTGACCTCATGTATGTAAGAAGTCAAATGTTATATTAGCTTAAAAGCTACGAGTGTCTCCCACCTCTACATTTTGCAGATCCTGGTGCGTTATCCAGCTATTGAATGAATCAGGATACCCTTTCCATTTAACTAGATATTTCCGTTGATTGCCATGACCTTTCTTTCTAATTATTTTATCAATCACATAAACCTCGTCACTTCTGTCTACGACTTGCAATTCATATGAGTAAAATTTTCCTTCAATTGGATTACCATGGTAATCTATCAATTTGTACATGATGGGTCTAAATTTTCTATTTACTTCATCTATAAAAAACTCTTCTTCAGTCCAATTAGGTAGACAACCCTTCTCAAATGTAGACTTAACCTTCGAAATCCGAACTCTATCACCAACATTTATTTTCTTTTCATTGGAAATGTTTTCGCTTTCTTATCATACAATCGAAGCCATACATCCATTGCATTATCTGGGGTAACATCAATTGTCGCATCTTAATAATACTATGATAGCTTTCATTGTAATTCTTAACAAATTTCTGCAACTCATCTAGCCAAACATGTGTCTTTTTTGCAGTAAAATAGCGCCATATTTTCGTTTTCAATGTGCGATTGAACCTCTCAACCATGGCAGCTTTAGAAGCACTTTTAACGCTAAACAATTCCACATTATGACTTTTGAGGAGACTTCGAACATGAGAGTTCTCAAATTCCTTGCCTTGATCGGTCTGTATTCTTTGTGGAACACGCCCCTCATCGAAAATACTCTGAAAAGCCGCTTCAACTTCTGGTCCTCGTTTAGATTTCAGCGCACGTGCCTAAGCATAGCGAGATAAAATATCTATTACGGTTAAGATGTAGTTATAGCCATCATTGTACTGTGATATCTGTTCCATGTCAGCCAAGTCCGCTTGCCATTGACTATCTATATTGTTACCAACATATTTTCTCGTTGGAAATCGCTTTCTCGCATTTTTGTGAAGAGTGTAAGTCGGTTGACTCCTAAACCACTTCTTGACTTTCTTTATTCCCACACCTGCTGCACGAGCTAAAACCTCCGGACGACTGAAACTTGCTGGGTGATTTAAGTCGTAATAAATCTCCCTCAGCTTCACGGCTGTACTCATCGTCTTTGTTCTGATTTGCACGCGTATTACTTGCACAGCAACTGCTAACACAATTGATATCAGCCTCTATGCCCTCTTCTCCTTCACCTTCGAGCGCAGATTTCAAACAGCAGCAAAACTTTTGTAGCGACATGATATGAGAGAAGCAAAGCTTAATTTATATTTGCTTAATATTTACTATAATCCTTTCCAACACGCATTGAGCGCCTAGTAGCTCTTTTTGGTTGAAGATCATCGGGATCATGAAGCTCTCGCTTGACCGCCATCAGGGGTGTTTTACTTTTTGATCCATCTTGTAAGTGACCCTTGTCCAACTCATTCACAGTCGGTCCTCCAATAATATTGTGTGGAACATTTTGATCAGATAAAATTTTCTGAAAATATGACCACCCTTGTGGTGCACCTAGTTTTCGCCTTACATCTCTGACAGCATACTGCAGAAGGTCATCTATGTGACTATTTCTAATAACATCACCAGTTGTTTCATCTATTATCTCCCCTCTCTCATTGAACTTCACATGTGGATCAATGAAGTCAAATGATCGCTTAGCGCGCACACGATATGGTCGAGGTGTTGACAAGGTTAAAATCGTTGCAACGTATCACGAATCTGTCGCCTCTCATCAATGTTTTCTGCTGCTAACTGCATTCGTCGATAGGGATCCTTAATCTTCTGAATTTCCATATCCTTTTGTGTTAGTTCCTTAAGTTGATTCGTAATAGGTTGATCTATATTTTTGACTTCTTGTGCACTTTGTAATGTAGTCAATTGTACATACTCCTCTTGAGGAATGACTACCTTCTTTGAATACGACATGTTTGAAAATAATAAGGCAACAAAGTACATTGATTAAAACTAGCTGTGAACCGAGAAAACTGTCATTGGTTCAACGGAACTAGGTATGATATTAGTTCGAAATCGAAGTCGTTCCCGACATTCCTCGGTTAGATCAATAAATAGATAGCCATGTGGTTTCTTAGTTACATCTTCATACATTTTTGAAAGAACTTTAGGTTGTTGAGGTAATATCTGTCTACTGAGATGATGTATCTGACTGCTGTCTCTTGGATTTTTAAATATTACCAAATAATGTGTATTCAATCTCCTAGTTCTTTGCTCTTTCCCTCCATCAAAGATGTTTTGGGTGATGTAGATTATGAAGGCTTCCCTATGATGTGCTGTCTTTTTCGATGATTTGCTTTCACGCAATAGATCATCTAGCACAATTAAGTCAACTGCTTTGATGTCTTCAGTTGTCGGTAACCCTTGCTTCACATCATAACCTTTCTGACGAAGTGCAGAATGCAACTGTGGTTGAAATATACCATAATACCATTTAACTCTTTTAATTTCTTTATTAAGCATCTCATTTCTAAATTGTAGTAATTGAGTTACAAAAGTAGTTTTACCGGACTGACTTGGTCCGCCACACACATTGTGCGATCAGTGAATAGGCGAAAATCTGTCATCCTGAAATTTAAAAGCTTTAAAGACCAACACCCACCAGTTTGCTTAGAATAAAACAAGTCTTGTTCCATAACAACTTTATTTACATTTGGAAACTTTCATTTCACATTCACAGGATTTGTGTTTCCTCATCAATGTCAGCAATAAAATAACTTTTTGCGTCAATTTGAGCATCTTGGCGCTTCAATTTTAACTTAACACTCCCTTCCTTGGATTTTCGTCCCCGAAAATCAATATTACACATATTTTGTGTTCAATATTACACATTAAATCCTTTGATAGAGGACAGCATGAACAGCATGGTTTTGAAGCGAAGACTTTTAAAAGATTAGCATGGTATGCTCTGAACTTGATTATATCCCGCTCATCTTGCACTGCCACGTTGACGCTCATCGACGGGGGTCCGGCAAACATGTTCACCTTGAATTTGCCACCACTTTCCTCATAGTGGCTAAATGTGATTATATCATGCAAACAAGTCTTCCATTTCCGTGTTCTCATTTCACAATAGCAACGAGAACTCTGTGGAATAGCTTCCGTCAAACTCAGAGGCTTGAACACTTCATCGAGCCAAAATCTTAGTACTCGCGTAAGGGCATTGGTCAATGTCCTCATAAAGAGTTTCTGAAGTTCAATATCATCTTCACAATGGTAGAATGTGACAATATCCTCCATCAGATGTATAAGATCAGCTTTGTAACTAATAACATCATTTGCAGAGTAGAAAATCTTGCTAGTAAGCAGATTGTCTTTGTGAATAATTGAAGCAGGAATGATCGTGGTAAATGGCATGTTTATTAATGTCTACAATTCTCAACAAGTATGATTGTAATAGAAGTGTGATAACCTTATATACGAAAGCTGCACAATAGCAACCAATCACAGACACGCATGATGACTCATCATGAACGATATACAGTGACTGTTGAAATTATTTCTCCATCACAAAGGGGACAAAACATAGTTTCGAAGGGTACGTAGCATGTAGAACACATGATAAAATGAGAACATGGTAACAAGAGGAGGGACTTTTTCCGTTCAAAACACCTAATACAGTTTCGTTCACATAATAATTCAAACGTTTCTATTTCTAATTTCTTTCCGAAGTCACTTTCATTGATAGAACATTTTGATAAATCAATTGAAGGTTTCATTTTTTTTATCTCCGTTTCAGAAAGTTACAATTTCATCCTCCTAATTTCATTGTCTTTATAATGTAGCATTGAGAAATCTTCTATCCATCTACGATCCAAATTAGCATTCATAGTATACTCATCCAGATCCATTAGTCGTTCAACTAAATCACCAGCTTTGATATTTTCAATTAGATATGTAACAGTTTCTATAGCCTTTACCGAATAACCAAGGTTTCTTGCAACAATCCATGAAATTGGGAAACTAGCCATCAATATTCACATCAACAAACAACTTCCACGTATTTATTACTTAACCTAGTCATGAAATTCAATAAAGATTGACATCATAGTCACAATGGTCACAATTGTCGCGTTTGAGCAAGCAGTCTCAAAACAAACATCTGTTTATGTTCCAAAATAGATGTTCGCATCCCTGTTCTAATTCACATACTCTAATTCAATTTCGGAACAAGCCGTTCCGATCCCAACACACAAGTAAGTGTACCGAATCATTAAGTATGATCTCAATTCGGTTGTCAATCGGAACGCGGTTCCTATTTACATGTTCGAAACATGTTCCGATTGGTAATTCGGAACATGTTCCTATTCATGTTCGAATCCATTGGCAATTCGGAACATGTGTTCCTATCCAAGTTCGTATCCACTATCAGTGTGTCCGCAAAACTAACTACTGGCATCAGAATCTGGAACTTCTAAGAAACTGTGTGCAAAATGTCTATCTGATTTCGGAATAGTCAACCTGTTATTCATTCTCCCCTTGTCAAACCTGTGGATGAAAATGTTGAAATTATCGACATTCTGGTACCATCGGAGCTACATCTCCTCATTGGATTTGTAAATACCTTGTAGAATCATCTGATCAAAGTCTGGCCATAGGCCATCATTTGGCCTAGGAAATGCTATGTAGAAAAAGAAGCCATGCATGGAGGAGCATTCAATGGCAACTCTTGCATGATTCTTATGAATAATATTGACTTGTTGAGATCTTTGTGTCCACTACAATGTCTACGATTCGTTGAGTTTTTCTCACTCTTAAAATTGATTGTGAAATCTTGCTTTGGAGCAGCATTGCATCCTGATTTCCGCCGTTTTATTGATGATTTCAGGAGAGCATACAAAGATTCAGGGCTTCCTGTCACACTGAAGTTGCACATGGTGTTCTACGATGTGCCGGAATTCTCCTACCGTACCAATGGTGCTCTTGTTATATGGTCGGAGCAGGCATCAGAAGCTGCGCACTCAGACTTTAAAGTCACTTTGTTAAAATACAAGGTCAATTTGATCAATTCAAGATATCCTGAACGACTCCATCACGTAGTTTGCGAGTACAACTCTTTGCATTTGTAAATTTAAGCTGTTAGGCCTATATACCGCTATTTATGCATACGTATTTCTTGTACAACAATACATCTGTCTTTGATTAACCATGCCTGAAATTTTCCTACTTATGTACAGAATGCCGAGTCACAGTAGTAACCCCATGGCAGACGCAAGTGCAAAATGTGAAATGCTGAGTCATCATGCTGACTCAGCCCCCCCTCTGGAAGGAAGGTGAGGGAGAAAGCCAAGGATGTGATGGAAGGATGGGTCCGAGAGGAGGAAACGGGTCCCTACCCCACCCCCCTCTGGAATGAAGGAAGGAAGGAGTTTTCCGGTAAGGGATGGGAAGGAAGGTGATAGGAATGTGGGAGGGATAGAGAGAGGAAAGGGTGGGTGTTGATGGTTTTGGGATGAGAAGAGTTGGAAATAGTCATGAAGGAGGGTTTGGATGTGAAAACGGAGATCAGATTTGGAATCTGCGTGAAATTTTGGGTGGGGAAGGAAGGCAGCAGGAATTTTCCTGAGAGGCAAGGAATGGAGCGAGAAAGAGTTGGAAAAGGGCGGGTGTTGGTGGTTTTGGGATGAGAAAAGTCGCTTTTCGTCATGAAGGAGGTCTTCGATGGGAAAACGAAGGCCAGATTCGGAATCTACTTGAATTTTGGGTTAGGAGGGATGTTTCCAGCAAAATCGGAGAGAAAAAGTTTTGACCCCCCCTCCTGTCAAACTTCCAACTTTGATGTTAGAGATGGTAGAAAGTCGTGTGATAGCTCATTTGAAAGCTAAAAGTGAGAAGAATGCAGTGGAAAGCCCGGTTTGGTCCACTTTTCCTGGGTTGAGGGAGGAAAATGGCAGGAATACGTCAGAGTTGGAAAAGTCAGGTGTTGGATGTTTTGGGATGAGAAAGTCCGTATTTCGACATGAAGGAGTGCTCGGATGGGAAAACGGAGCGCAAATTCGGAATCTACGTGAAATTATGGGTTAGGAAGGATGTTTCCAGCAAAATCGGGGAGAAAAAGTTTTGACCCCCCCTCCTGTCAAACTTCCAACTTTGGTGTGAGAGATCGTAGAAAGTCGTGTGATAGCTCATTTGAAAGCTAAAAGTGAGAAGAATGCAGTGGAAAGCCCGGTTTGGTCCACTTTTCCTGGGTTGAGGGAGGAAAATGGCAGGAAAACGTCAGAGTTGGAAAAGTCAGGTATTGGATGTTTTGGGATGAGAAAAGTCGTTTTTCGACATGAAGGAGGTCTCGGATGGGAAAACGGAGTGCAAATTTGGACGTTTTGACCAAATTTGGTTCTAGGAACTTCTTTCCAGCTCAATCGGAGAGAAAAATCTCTGACCCCCCCTCGGCAGCGATCTTTCAACTTTGGTTGTAGAGATCGTAGAAAGTCGTGAAATATCTCGTTTGAAAGCTAAGAATGAGACAAATTCAGTGGAAAACATGGCTTGTTCCTATCTGCCTTTGTTTAGAGGTGAGACGTTATTGAAAATTTTGGACATTGGCGAAAAATGACAGAGTTACAATTTTTACGAAAATCGCTCTAGCGGGTGAACCAAGCCTCGGACGGGAAAACAGAGACCAGATTTGGAATCAGCGTCAAATTCTGCATCGGCATGGTAAATTTGAAAGCCATCGGAGAGAAAAAAGTTTTCATCATTTTTCCGAAAAACGAGTTAGAATTTTTGCGATGGCTGTGGGCTGTAGAGCCAAAACGAAGCATCGGGTGGGAAAATGGAGGGCAGTTCCGGATTCAGCGTCAAATTCTACAATGAAATGTTGGATTTTCAGCTCAATCGGAGCACTAGAACCGGAGATGGACGGGTTTTAAGTTTTTGGATGATGGGTATTACGTCATCAGCTGATCGCCACAAACTATATAAGTGGAAACTCTGCTTGTGGAAATCAGTTCTCCTCCCGACTGGGTTGGGGTAGGTGAAATCCGGAGCTCTGATGATAGCATTGGAAATCTGAAAAACCGCGACTTATAAAATTTCATTGCTGAACTCAGCTAAGGCGTCAGACTTAGAGGTTCGCCAGGAGATGGCCTTCGTCTCCAGGCCATAAAAGACTCCAAAACTATAAAGGCTTGTAACTTTGCTTCTACAAGTCTGTTTGACTTGATTCAAAAAAGGTTCGGTCGCTATTGACCTGCCCTAAGTGATAAACTACTTATAAAATTTCATAAGTAGTGCTAAAAAGTTGAAAAATTTAAATTCACTAGTTTTGGAGGTTTTCTGGGGTTTTTGAACCTGCTGAAGTCAATGAATGCATGGATAAGTGTGTACGAGCCAGTCTTCTCATGAACTAAGCAGTTGTTCACTGAAAGCGAGCAAGACACGGAGAGTTTTGCTGTAATATTCCACTGACAGGGTGTTCCTTCGGGACGGCGGATGATGCCGTAGTGAGAAGCGTGGCAAGGGAGTGTGTCATATTTAAGACCGAAACCGCTGGGGCAGCTCATGTCTCATGTTGGGCATTTGACACAGTTCTCAACGTAGCACTTTGAACGCCAACTTCCATACTTCCTGTGGGTGGGCTTTCTTTCCAGACAGCGGTGAAGTCCGTAGCGATGAGTACTGCACGGGACGTGGGCAATGGTAATCCTTGTGAAACCTCTCTGCGTCATGTTTCCAAGTGGTTGCCTTTCGTCTCAACGTTGTACTCTGACCGCCAGGGCGACATTTAGCTATCTGACACAGGTTACCTCATAAAATCTCCATTGCACTTGTCTCCCGATAGTTGGCCAACCATGCGAGAATGAACCATCAGTTCTTTTAAGAACTGTCTCTATCACGGAGACGAAATGATGAAGGGATGAAACGGGAGGACATTCATGCGCCACACGCAACACATCACAGATTGCTCTCTTCGCTAGTGAACAAGCTCTTGTCAGTGTCGTCAGAAACTTTATCATGTTGTACAAATGTTTTACTGCAAAACAGGTTGATGTATAGTTAGATAAGTTTGATCATGGCGTTTTACGAAACACAAGTGTCATAAGATGCAGGCGTTAGTGTAGTCAAATAGTTTTACTGCAACGCACGTTTGTAAAAGTAAAGTTTGATCATCGACGTTTTATTTGTGAGTGTCGTCGGAAGGTGTATCATGGTTTGCAAAGTTAGTGTAGTGAACTAGTTTTACTGCAGCACAGGTTGATGTATAGTTAGAAAGTTTGATCATGGCGTTTTACGAAACATAAGTGTCATGAAATGCAGGCGTCAGTAGAGTCAACTAGTTTTACTGCGACGCACGTTTGAGAAAGTAAAGTTTGATCATGGAAGTTTATTTGTGAGTGTCATCGGAAAGTGTATCATGGTTTGCAAAAGCAACGTTCAGTGTAGTCAAATAGTTGTACCTCGACGCACGTTTCTGAAAATAAAGTTTGATCATTGAAGTTGTATGACTGACCGAACTCATCACAGCACTAGAAAGTTTTATCGAAAAGGTTTTACTGCACAGTGTAGATTGTCTTGTAACTTACTTTCAGTGTTATAAAGTTTTATTGGAGACAGTTGGCAAATATTCCCTTATTAGAAAATTCAAACTCCATGACTGTTAGATTAGCTTCATCAGGTTTACTGAAAGCAGTTTTCTACTGCAGTGAGACTGACAGTTTGGAATGTTATATGAAAACAGTGTTCACCACAACACTAGAAAGTTTAGCACAACACAAGTGTAATGAAAAAATACTTTATTTGGTCTTTGATTTAACATCATTGAAACCCACTTTACTAATAGCAATGACAATATGATTTATTTTATTCAGAAGCAAATGATCGCCGTAACCATGAAAGTTGTCCATCCGAGAAATAATCTTCCGCAGATGTCGTGTATAAAACTCAGAAGCATCAGCAAGATATTCTTGTCCATAGGAACGAAATCAAAAGTCAACACTTTCCGCTACTTCACCTTGTGGAAAAATAAGGTAATTCACATGTGCAATTAAGTGAGCCTTTATGAGATTGTCTTTGAAATAAGATATCAACTCCGTAAATATTTCTCGTGTGTAGTCTAAACATGCTTCCAATTCTGTCTCCTCCCTTTGAAACTCAAGGATGTAATCTTGTATTAAAGCTCCGAAGCTCTCTTGATGAAAACGAATCGTGCAATCATTAATTTTCAATGTATTGACTTCAGGTGCCATGGTTGAGTCTATTGCTTAACAACATTTTTGCCTAACACGATTTCAATAACGTGTTACAAATGTGCGTGCGCACATCGGGAACTCTAGCTCGTCTGTGATTGGACAAGAGGTCTCATCCATTCACCACTTAGGAAAATCTTACATAAGGCAGTGAGCGCACCAGCTCTGCTCTTCACATTTATCTTTCACAAGGTGAGTGTCGGTGAGCTCCTGCTATCAGGTTGTTTTGACTTGCTTTCAAGTTGAATAGTCTCTTGCTATCATATCTTCTGCTCATAAAACATATCATCGCTGTAATACCTCCTCTGCTCGAGCGTTCCTTCGGGACGGCGGGTACTGCCGTAGAGGGATTGCGTTGCACGGGTTGTTCGTCGTTTGTTAGACCGAAACCTCTCAGCCGTTGCTCATGTTGGGCGTTCGACTTCATACTCAACGTGATGCTTTCTATCGCCAGGTCATAGTACTTCAGCCATTCGACAAAGGTTAGTCTTTATGATATGGAGTAGAGTGAAATGTAATTCATTAGATGTCACTTCAATGATTGTTCCCATGATAAACGTTGACTAGGCAAATGAAACGATTCTCATCTTTCCTTTTCAGTGATTGAAGTAATTTTTCAGTGATTCAATTAATTACTACATCCTAACAAGAAAATGGAATTCAACAAAGTTGAAAATGACCACATTTCTGCTGAGATGGAGAAGGCTACCAACGAGCAATGTAAGTATTTGTAGCAAGGTTGACTATATTACTAGCATCATTAGGGTGCACATCCTAATTAAAATCAAGAGCCCCTCCCTTATTTTGTTCATGTTTAAACTGAATCCAAATTTTACCTCGGCTTATCTTTGCTGTCATTCTTTTTCAGTGCATGAATGTATTCGTAATGGGGAACCTGTCCCCCAAGGAGTAATCGGGGAAGCCTATGAGCGGCTTGGCAAGTGTAAGTATCTTAAACATCTCATATTTATAATGTTTCAGATCCTCTGCATCATCCTTGTCTCATTATCTAATCTCTCTTTCCTCTCTACAGATATGGCAAAGATGAAGAAGTGGGGAGAAGCCGCGAGGCGGAGATTCGAAGCTGAATTTCCGGCCCTACCTTCCCACCCATCTACCTCCGCCCAAGGTGCGACCCCTTTCTGGGGCATTGTCATCGCCCCACCTCCACTGCCTGCTCCGCTCCTTGCACCCGTCCCTGCTCCTCGTCACCACATTCCTCCGACACCGAAGCCCAGGATCCTTCCACCCTCGGCTCGCGTCCCTCTCCTGCCTCCTCCGCGCCCATCGGTGTTGCCGGAGTTGCAGTCCTTAGATGGTAAGTATCCGTGATTGGGAAAAGGGGGATAAGACTTCAAACTTGAAATTGTGATCATGTTACTAATCACTCTCCCTTCTTTTTTCTCAACAGATTTGGTGGCTTACCTCCTGGACGGCGACGTTCCCTCCCGTCCCATCATCATCCCTGCATCGCCACCACCACCTGCAGCGGCCGACCTCCCTCTCCTCTCCGTCAAGTCGTTGGAGAGTTTGTTGGAGCAGGAGGAGTTGGAGATGGTCGGAGAGGAGAGGGAGATTGAAGTCGAAGAGGAGAAGGAGGACTTTCGATGCCAGCGGTATGACAGGGTCTTCGCCTCAGCCTACAGTTTGAGACGTCACACCGCTGGCCATGCCTGCAGGGGAGGAAAGCGCCGACCGATCCCTCAACGGCCCAAGTGTGAAGGTTGTGAACGCACGTTCTACAACAGCATCAACTTGCGAGTCCACATCGAAGGCGGTTCCTGTGGCAGTGTGAGGCAACCACCGACAACAACAGGTAGGAAGCATCCTTCATCGCACGTCGGCTTTTCCTGTTCTTTGTGTCAGAAGACCTTTCCTACAGAGTTTGTTCTTTCTTCGCACACACTCTGTCACACTCATCCCACTGAGCTTTACACTGACAACAACGTCACTCTAAGGCTGAGCAAGTTTTCCCTTGAGAGGCCCGTTCGCGACTATGAGTTAGAAAGCTCTGAAGCTGTGAAAGATATTCATCCTTTCTTGATGAATAATATAGGCTTAATTCATCAAATGTTGGCGAGTTTAGATAGATTTTTACTTAGGGGCATGCTCTATCTCGCTGCTCGTTTCAATAAGGTAGACAGTAGCACGGGAGAAGTAGAGTCAACTGTGACCATTAGGATAGCCTCCTGTGCTGCTGATCTCATAGGTGATGTAAACGAGTGGATAGAGAGACATGCGACCTATCTCGTCAGCAACTTAAATAAATTTAATGAAAGAGACAGCGGTCTGGTCTTTGATGGGATAGAGAAGGTAGACATTAAAATTAATCTTTTAGAAAATTTAAAAGGGAGTGGTTGTTTCACCTTCCCCAAAGCACTGGCTGGCAAAAAGGCTGTCATCAATGTAGAGTGTAAGTCCCAGTGTTTCAAGTATGCCGTCCTCTCCATTCTTCACTATAATGACATAGGTATAAATCGTGAACGAATCACCAAGTATCGTGAATGGGAGGATGAGCTTAAGTTTGACGGGTTAGATATCAACACATTAGATTTTAAAGGCATCGCCCAATTTGAGAAACTCAATGAAATTAAGATAGTTGTCCATCTGTGGGAAAAAGGTCTGAAGGGCGTTAGGTATAACAACCGCCAAAGTAACTTCGACCGGGTTGTCAATCTCCTCCTAGTCTATAGCGACAACCACCCAGAATTGCATTATTGTGGCATTCCTAAAATTTCAAAGTTATACCATCATCAAACTGCATATAGGAACAATTTCTACTACTGTGATCGCTGCACACGGCGCTTTAGGTCAAAACCATTTTTTGAACAGCATTGGGAGTGGTGCTCTCGGGGTAAGCTTCAAATGGAAGTGATGCCCAAAGATAAATTTTATAGGTATGTGGAAGACGGCAATGAGCTGAGTCCCATATGCACATCTATGCGGACATTGAATGTTATATTGAACAAGAAGACCTAAGTCATGAGCCAGCAGCCATTGCCTGCTATGAAGTTTGGCATCCATATTATAAGAATCAAAATAAGATGCATGTGGGCAAGGCGGGGAAAGCGTTGAAAACTTCCTCAACTTTTTAGATAGGAAAGCCCGTTTTCATCAACGCTATGAAACGGAGCTGACTAGGAAGCCCATGTGCTTCACGGAAGCCGATAAACACAAGTTTGATAGGACCGCGGAATGTCCCCGCTGCTGTTCATCCTTTGATGATCAGCAACATAAGAAGGTGAGGGACCATTGCCATCTCAGTGGTAAATTTAGGTCTGCCTTATGCAGTAAATGCAATATGAAACTTAGCCTCAAACGGCGAACATTCCCCGTCATTTTTCATAACTTTAAATGTTATGATGCTCACATCATCATTCGCCATGGATTCGGTAAAATGAAATCCTGGTCATCCAAAGTGATTGCACAAAGTAAGGAAAAATTGATGTGCATCACTGCTAAAGTCCAAGTCGATAAGACGAAGGAGGGGAAGCCAGTCTTCTCTGACATAAAGTTTCTAGACAGTTTTCAATTTATGTCTTCTTCTTTAGCCGCGTTGGCTAATAATTTAGAAACACTTCCCCTCACTCAACATTTAAAGAAAGACTATCCCAACATAAGTGACAGTCTGATGCGACGGAAGGGGGTGTTTCCTTATAGTTATTGTAGTTCAATGGACACATTGAAGGAAACATCCCTTCCGTCCATCGATAAATTTAAAAATGATTTGACGGGTGGTGACTGTTCGCTGGATGACTATAGGCATGCAGAGCAAGCATGGTTA
This sequence comes from Prostheceraeus crozeri, assembly GCA_907163375.1. Classification (NCBI taxonomy): domain Eukaryota; kingdom Metazoa; phylum Platyhelminthes; order Polycladida; family Euryleptidae; genus Prostheceraeus; species Prostheceraeus crozeri. The sequence goes on along the minus strand of CAJQUW010014104.1, from coordinate 413,548 downwards.
GAATTTAGGTGTCGCACATTTGGTGACTACATGCTTGCCTACTTAAAATTAGACGTCTATCTGTTGGCTGACGTGTTTGAGACTTTTAGGAAAGTCACATTAGAACAGGACGCCTTAGACCCCGTCCATCAGTCAGCCTTCAAGATGACGAAAGAGAGCATTCATTTACTGCAAGATGCAGAAATGCACAAGTTATTTGAACGTGGTATTAGGGGTCACTTAACATTTGTCAACAAACGTGTTGTCAACAGCACCGAAGACATAGGATCGACCACGCATTTAATGTACACAGACCAAAATAACTTATATGGGAGTGCATTATCCAAGCCTTTGCCACAGTCTGACTTCCAATGGGTAGAGCCCCATGATATCGAACACTTCTCCAATCCAGCACACATCATGGCACTGGGAGATGAGGCCGACATAGGTCATTTATTTGAAGTCGACCTCATCTATCCAGACTGTATTAAGAATAGGACCGTTGATTTTCCTCTCGCACCCGAATCTGGCATAGTCAGTCCAGATATGTTCTCTCCCTTTATGGAAGAACACAATAAGCAGTATGAGGTGGAAAATGACTTACACTATAAAGCCACTAGGAAGTTGTTGCTCACCCAATTGAACAAGCAGCATTACATCGTGCACTATTCCATCCTCAAATTCTACCTAGGTATGGGGATGCAACTTGACGAAGTCGATCGCGCTATCCAGTTTAGGCAGAAGCCCTTTCTAAAACCGTATATAGAATTTAATAGTAAGAAACGGGCTGAATCCAAGAATCTTTTCGAAAATCACTTCTTTAAATTTAAGAATAATGGCCTCTTTGGTAAAATTATGGAGGATGCAAGAAAGCGCATGGACTATCGTATCGTAACTGATCCGGAAACGAGTACCAAGTTATGCCGCTCGCCGTTGTTTTGTCACCATGATGTCATATCCGAAGACATCACTGGTTTTAAAATGCTAAAATCTAAAGTATAACTTTGTAAGCCTATTTATGTCGGTCAAGCTGTCTTGGATCACTCCAAGTTAGAAATGTACAAGTTATTTCACCACACTTTTAAAACGTGTCCATTGATCCAACATGTGGAATTAGTAGGAGGCGATACAGACAGCTTCTTCCTGCTTTGACAACCACTAGCCAAGTCAAGCAGGAAGACATTTTAAAATATTTAGCACCCAAGTTTGATAGTTCCAACTATCCCACTGACCATCCGCTTTACTCTACCACAAATAAAGTGAATCTCGGTTGCTTCAAGGATGAGTGTGCCGGCAAACAGATAGAGGAGATGATCTTGCTTCGCCCCAAGATGTACTTCATGAAGTTAAAATCCTCAGAGCTTTCTATAAAACGGTTGAAAGGCATCTCGAAGTCTATCGTTAGAAAAATGACACATAGGGACTATCAAGATGCCTTAGATTCTCTTAAAATTAAAAAAGTAGAAATGACCATTTTAAAATCACAGTCGCATCAAGTCAGAACGACGTTTGGGAAACGAAGTCTCTAAGGTTCGGAAGACAAGCGATGCTGGATGAGTCCTAACCACTCATTACCGTACGGCCATCCAGACACTCATCTACCTCCACCCAAGAGACAGAAACTTTCTCTTCCTCCGTCCGGCGATGTCTGATGATGAATGCTTCCTCTCTGTTGTGGCTGATGTTTTGCTTTTTCGCTCCATGGCGTTTTCTATGGGTGTTGTGAGTGAGTGCCTTGTAACATGCGTCCAACTCCTGATCACTTCATATCATGACTTGCATATCAACTGGTTTTCCTGACTTTGGTTTCTCCCTGCACATGAGTGACTTTGTTTTCTCCCTGTACATGAGTGACTTTGTTTTCTGCTACCATCAGTATGACCTGTGTGCGGTGCTATGAAAATCGGCTGTGATGATGAATAACATATCATGTACATACTGTGTCGTTTTCCTGTTGACATAAAGATGGGATTCTCACTCAATTGATAGAAGTAAAAGTTTTGATCATTTTGTAAGATGGGTAGGGTTAGAAATATAGTTGATGATTTTAAAGTTAGAAATAAAGTTATCACCATGACGCTGTTTGTAAGATAGGTGAAATGTAAATGAAGTCAGAATCACTTCACTGTTTGTAAAGTTAGAAATAAAGTTGACGTTTGTAAAGTAAGAAATAAAGTTGATGATTGTAAAGTTAGAAATAAAGTTATCACCATGACGCTGTTTGTAAGATAGGTGAAATGTAAACGAAGTCAGAATCACTTCACTGTTTGTAAAGTTAGAAATAAAGTTGACGTTTGTAAAGTAAGAAATAATGTTGATGATTGTAAAGTTTGAATTAATGTTAAAATCATTTCACTGTTTGTACATTTTGTAAGATAGGTGAAAAATGAAATGAAGTCATAAGTATTTCACTATTTGCAAGATAGGTATGGTATAAAATAAAGTCAAAGCCATGTTAGAGTTTGTAAGTTAACATCCTCACCAACGAATGTAACATCATGACAATTTCTTCGGCTTAGGAAACATCAATCACTTTGCTGACTCATGTCTATAAATAGCTCTGACTCATGAAGTGGTAAGGCGCCAGTCAGTTAGACAAGAATCTAATCAATCTTGTTCAACCTTTTCACCGACAAGTGTGTGAGTATCATTTCATGTCTGTAAATAGCGCTGACTATCATAAAGTGATGAACTTTGTTGATGACCTTTTCACTGACAAGTGTATGGACATCATTTCATGTCTATAAATAGCGCTGACTCATCATAAAGCGAAGAACCTTGTTGATGACCTTTTTCACTGACAAGAGTGTGGGCGATAGTTCATTGCGATGACACATTCAAAACACATCATGTGATTAACACGATTCTTTTTACTGTGACTCATACAGATAATGCATTAGAGATTTAGCAATGTCAGCTACTTTACTGATATCACGTAAACCAGTCATGATACAATGTCCGCTGTGAAACACTGCAATATGTACAGGGTGCCACTTCCAAATCAGAGCAGCAGGAAAGAGTTCAGTTTTATAAAATATACAATGATTACTGGTTTTAATGTTGGCTAGATTCACTAACATCTTCATTTGAACAGACAGCACTATATTCTTTAATGTCAGGGGACTGAGGCGTAGATGAGGCATGAGTGTTCGCATTTTCTTGACGACTTCGTAACACATGGACTGCATCACGAAATGAGAAAGGTTTCCTAGGACTTGGATTTTGCCGAAGCGAAAGATTTGAAGATTTCGACAGTTGCTCATGCGAATGACCAACATTTGTGGACGACCGCGATGATAGACTGAATCGGGAAGATGGGTATGCAACTGTTCTAAATCGATGTCTCTTCTGAAATTCATTTCGCGCATGGCGTTGATGATGCGGATGGGGAGCATGACTCACAAATGACATGAGGGTTGAGTGAACTTCCCTTTTATACTTTTCCCATGAGGGTTTTGGAATCACAATGTAGCAGTGATCATTATGTGGAATCATCTCTTGAATGCGAATAAATGCAATGCCGTCTCCTACGCTAATGACACGGTAAGAGTTGGATAGGATTGCGCGATGTAACCTTCGTAGATGAAAGCGTTCTAGAGTTATCTGAAGTTGACGTTTCGTATCATGAAATGAAGCACACTGATTTTTCCATGATACATAGAGCCATGCTGATGATTTCCACATGATTTAAACTTGAGTGAAGAAGGGTCTGCCGAAGAAAGAAGGAGAGAATAATGTTCATCTAGCTAAGCTGATGGCAGACGTTCACGATACACAGTTCTTCTTCAAAGTTTCCCGTAAAATAGTTGCGACACTTTTGTGTTTCACTTCATCTAGCAGGTTGATTTTTATCTCACACATGTTTTGAGTGTTTTCTAACTCATATGCATTTGACTTACAACGTTACAGGTTGTTATGTGTATACTTGTATGCTGCCGATGTAGAGTGCAAAAACACTGTCTTTCTTTACAAAAACAGTCTAAACACGCATTCAACTTGATAAAGGCAAACAGCACATTTAGTAAAGCTGGTACGTTAACGAGTGTGACTGCAGAAACATTTTATAAAACTTTTTTCAGCGTTCGCTAAGTTTCACAACATACTGTCAAAGACTTCTTACAAAACTTATTTCAGCATTTGCGTTGAGACTTTTAAGCGAACATATGCTTCACGTATTCTACAGGTATGGTTAACGCATGTGATATAAAACCCTAAATCCAGCCTTCGAGGAGTCTACCCTTGGATTATGAACTTTTACAACCCACGCGATTCAATGTCATGGAACCAGCTCTCACACACTCAACGTTTGTGAAAAGACTTTAGCTGGTTTTATAAAACATTCAACGCTGACTATAAGACCTTGTGTGAAACAATCTACACAGTGCAGTAAAACTTTCTAGTGCTCTGGTGAACACTGTTTTCTAAACTCTCAGTCTCACTGCAGTAGAAAACTGCTTTCAGTAAACCTGATGAAGCTAATCTAACAGTCATGAAGTCTGAATTTTCTAATAAGGGAACATTTGCCAACTGTCTCCAATAAAACTTTCTAACACTGTGAAAGTAAGTTACAAGACAATCTACACTGTGCAGTAAAACCTTTTCGATAAAACTTTCTAGTGCTGTGATGAGTTCGGTCAGTCATACAGCTTCAATGATCAAACTTTATTTTCAGAAACGTGCGTCGAGGTACAACTATTTGACTACACTGAACGTTGCTTTTGCAAACCATGATACACTTTCCGATGACACTCACAAATAGACTTCCATGATCAAACTTTACTTTCTCAAACGTGCGTCGCAGTAAAACTAGTTGACTCTACTGACGCCTGCATTTCATGACACTTATGTTTCGTAAAACGCCATGATCAAACTTTCTAACTATACATCAACCTGTGCTGCAGTAAAACTAGTTCACTACACTAACTTTGCAAACCATGATACACCTTCCGACGACACTCACAAATAAAACGTCGATGATCAAACTTTACTTTTACAAACGTGCGTTGCAGTAAAACTATTTGACTACACTAACGCCTGCATCTTATGACACTTGTGTTTCGTAAAACGCCATGATCAAACTTATCTAACTATACATCAACCTGTTTTGCAGTAAAACATTTGTACAACATGATAAAGTTTCTGACGACACTGACAAGAGCTTGTTCACTAGCGAAGAGAGCACTCTGTGATGTGTTGCGTGTGGCGCATGAATGTCCTCCCGTTTCATCCCTTCATCATTTCGTCTCCGTGCTAGAGACAGTTCTTAAAAGAACTGATGGTTCATTCTCGCATGGTTGGCCAACTATCGGGAGACAAGTGCAATGGAGATTTTATGAGGTAACCTGTGTCAGATAGCTAAATGTCGCCCTGGCGGTCAGAGTACAACGTTGAGACGAAAGGTAACCACTTGGAAACATGACGCAGAGAGGTTTCACAAGGATTACCATTGCCCACGTCCCGTGCAGTACTCATCGCTACGGACTTCACCGCTGTCTCGAAAGAAAGCCCACCCACAGGAAGTATGGAAGTTGGCGTTCAAAGTGCTACGTTGAGAACTGTGTCAAATGCCCAACATGAGACATGAGCTGCCCCAGCGGTTTCGGTCTTAAATATGACACACTCCCTTGCCACGCTTCTCACTACGGCATCATCCGCCGTCCCGAAGGAACACCCTGTCAGTGGAATATTACAGCAAAACTCTCCGTGTCTTGCTCGCTTTCAGTGAACAACTGCTTAGTTCATGAGAAGACTGGCTCGTACACACTTATCCATGCATTCATTGACTTCAGCAGGTTCAAAAACCCCAGAAAACCTCCAAAACTAGTGAATTTAAATTTTTCAACTTTTTAGCACTACTTATGAAATTTTATAAGTAGTTTATCACTTAGGGCAGGTCAATAGCGACCGAACCTTTTTTGAATCAAGTCAAACAGACTTGTAGAAGCAAAGTTACAAGCCTTTATAGTTTTGGAGTCTTTTATGGCCTGGAGACGAAGGCCATCTCCTGGCGAACCTCTAAGTCTGACGCCTTAGCTGAGTTCAGCAATGAAATTTTATAAGTCGCGGTTTTTCAGATTTCCAATGCTATCATCAGAGCTCCGGATTTCACCTACCCCAACCCAGTCGGGAGGAGAACTGATTTCCACAAGCAGAGTTTCCACTTATATAGTTTGTGGCGATCAGCTGATGACGTAATACCCATCATCCAAAAACTTAAAACCCGTCTATCTCCGGTTCTAGTGCTCCGATTGAGCTGAAAATCCAACATTTCATTGTAGAATTTGACGCTGAATCCGGAACTGCCCTCCATTTTCCCACCCGATGCTTCGTTTTGGCTCTACAGCCCACAGCCATCGCAAAAATTCTAACTCGTTTTTCGGAAAAATGATGAAAACTTTTTTCTCTCCGATGGCTTTCAAATTTACCATGCCGATGCAGAATTTGACGCTGATTCCAAATCTGGTCTCTGTTTTCCCGTCCGAGGCTTGGTTCACCCGCTAGAGCGATTTTCGTAAAAATTGTAACTCTGTCATTTTTCGCCAATGTCCAAAATTTTCAATAACGTCTCACCTCTAAACGAAGGCAGATAGGAACAAGCCATGTTTTCCACTGAATTTGTCTCATTCTTAGCTTTCAAACGAGATATTTCACGACTTTCTACGATCTCTACAACCAAAGTTGGAAGATCGCTGCCGAGGGGGGGGTCAAAGATTTTTCTCTCCGATTGAGCTGGAAAGAAGTTCCTAGAACCAAATTTGGTCAAAACGTCCAAATTTGCACTCCGTTTTCTCATCCGAGACCTCCTTCATGTCGAAAAACGACTTTTCTCATCCCAAAACATCCAATACCTGACTTTTCCAACTTTGACGTTTTCCTGCCATTTTCCTCCCTCAACCCAGGAAAAGTGGACCAAACCGGGCTTTCCACTGCATTTTTCTCACTTTTAGCTTTCAAATGAGCTATCACACGACTTTCTACGATCTCTCACACCAAAGTTGGAAGTTTGACAGGAGGGGGGGTCAAAACTTTTTCTCCCCGATTTTGCTGGAAACATCCTTCCTAACCCATAATTTCACGTAGATTCCGAATTTGCGCTCCGTTTTCCCATCCGAGACCTTCTTCATGTCGAAAAATGGACTTTCTCATCCCAAAACATCCAACACCTGACTTTTCCAACTCTGACGTATTCCTGCCATTTTCCTCCCTAACCCAGGAAAAGTGGACCAAACTGAGCTTTCCACTGCATTCTTCTCACTTTTAGCTTTCAAATGAGCTATCACACGACTTTCTACCATCTCTAACATCAAAGTTGGAAGTTTGACAGGAGGGGGGGTCAAAACTTTTTCTCTCCGATTTTGCTGGAAACATCCCTCCTAACCCAAAATTTCAAGTAGATTCCGAATCTGGCCTTCGTTTTCCCATCCGAGACCTCCTTCATGACGAAAAGCGACTTTTCTCATCCCAAAACTACCAACACCCGCCCTTTTCCAACTCTTTCTCGCTCCACTCCTTGCCTCTCAGGAAAACACCTGCTGCGTTCCTTCCCCACCCAAAATTTCACGCAGATTCCAAATCTGATCTCCGTTTTCACATCCAAACCCTCCTTCATGACTATTTCCAACTTTTCTCATCCCAAAACCATCAACACCCACCCTTTCCTCTCTCTATCCCTCCCACATTCCTATCACCTTCCTTCCCATCCCTTACCGGAAAACTCCTTCCTTCCTTTATTCCAGAGGGGGATGGGGTAGGGACCCGTTTCCTCCTCTCGGACCCATCCTTCCATCACATCCTTGGCTTTCTCCCTCACCTTCCTTCCAGAGGGGGGGGCTGAGTCAGCATGATGACTCAGCATTTCACATTTTGCACTTGCGTCTGCCATGGGGTTACTACTCACAGTCGATATATTCGTAGAACTACATGCACGTATATACAAATCACGAAGAGTATAGAAAATTCATTCATTACATTGTTCAAACAAGATTCGACCATTGTGCGAACTTAGGCCAATAACACTAATGAAATATATATACTCATATATGCATATTACAACCATGTATGACTAAATCACAAAAACGTCTGACTATGACATGTGCATTACTTGAATGAAAGAACATGATTTGAGCAAACTCGTAGGTTTGTATAAATAATCTGAACTTCAAAAATGCAAAAAAGCAAAAAATGACCGCCATTTTGAAAATTTGGCATCGTTATGGGCCAATAACACATCAGTATACCTATAATATGTCACACTGATATTCCTTGATCAATTTATACTGGATTTGCAATAGAGTTTGTGCATGAAGATGGGTCAAAAAATAGTCATAATTCGAACAAAGGGCAAAAATCTAAAAAATTGGCCGCCATTTTTGAAAAAATGGTCCCACGAGAAAAGTTACCGACCGATTTTTTTGAAATGCAGTCTTTACAACTTCTGGGACCCTAGGCTACCCTTTCATGAAAGTATTTTTAATGGAGTCGATACATCGATTTTGACCCCTCAAAACCCACCGTGCACACCTGGGTGTATTACACCCAGGTTGTCCTTTAACTATCATCTATCAATTGCGCCTAAGGTATTTATTCGTTTTGCTTGATTTTTTGGTCATACATTGCTCTCACCTAGACGCACAAAGTCATGAAGTTTCAACTCTTAAATGGCAATAGTTTAGAAATGAGACGAAATTGAATTTTTCACCTGGGTGTGTTACGCCCAGGTTGTCCTCCAACCGTTAATGAAGATTTAAGAAACAATGTACAATCTTACGTAAAATAGCCTTTGATATTCATGACTTAGCATCATATCTTGATACTGTAGACAAGCTTTGCTCAATTACATGCTGTATTTCATACAACAGCCCGGTCTAAATAATAATTTTTACTATAAATAGAAGTAATATTTTGCAGATAAGATAGGATTTTAGTATATTCAATTTTGTCTCAGAAAGTGATTAGTGAGTGCATAAGTACATTCAACAAGTGCTTTTCAACAAGCTAAATAAATGATACAAATTTTACCTCAAGCTACTGCTTTGTTGTAATTTTTGAAAAAAATAAGAGGACAAACTTAATTTTTCGACCATCTGAAGTGGTCATCGTCAGAAATCTATTTACTCCAATTCCTGCATTAGATTCAAATTACAAAAACGCACAAACGATAGTAGGCTATATAACGCATACAATCCAAAATGAACAAATACCACGGTAAAGAAAATCAGTCAGAAATCTTAAGACTCCATAAACAAGGCAAATAGAAATTGCTCTCTAGATTAGAAAATCTAACCTTCTTCTCTATTTCTTTAGCATTGTATATAGCCTACTATCATTTGTATGTTTTTGTAATTTGAATCTGATGCAGGAATAAGATTTAATAGATTTCTGACGATGACCACTTCAGATGGTCGAAATATTAAGTTTGTCCTCCTATTTTTATCAAAAATTTTACAATGGTGAAAAATTATGCAAGTAAAACATTTGTCTTCCATGTCATGCTACTCCCATGCTTTCCTTTCGTAAGAACATGAACATGCTTCCACCCCAACTTAGCGATTTTTATTCTTGTATGTACGTAGAAACATCAACATTTATTAGACAAACATTATTGATTAGCATCTTAGAAGTTTGAAAATTAATTTATTGCTTCCTTACGATTATGATAATATGGAGGCATGATATGTCCAATTGCATTTGGCTTTCTCAGGAATCAAAAGAAATTTTGTACTACCGATACCCAATATTTCGGCATTCATAATCAAGGGTGAGAGGATGCACGGTGTATGTCAATTTGTGTACAAAATGAGGATAAGTAGGCCTACAGGCTGTCTGTAGGTTATGTAAACTGACAACTGCGTTGAATTAGCCTGTCCGTGTATTCATTGTTACCCTTGATGAAGAATACCGAATGGGTAGGCCTAATCACTAATACTCATGTAGGCCCACATGTAGGCAACATGTAACTTAGGAATAACTCTAAAGAACATACTTAATAATTTAAAAAAACTCGCATACTTCATGATTTCAGAGAAAAACTTCTTTTATTCCGATGATAGGTTCAACTTCTCGAATCTAGAAGTCACCATGTTCGATCTCAAATCATGCAATCAACCACTATCTCAGGACAAAGTTGAGACTCGTACCATATACTGTAGGCTTAATTGTATTGGATTTTGTTGAAAATAAGATTTATCAGGAAATTGCGAAGTTGGTAATGCTCAATAAATGTGCTTGAAAATGTTTCTCATTTGTTAGAATCAACCTTAGCTTCCTGAAGCCGAAATATTTTTTTAATACATCGTACTGTCATTTTCATTTTCTTGTCTTCCAGAATCCCTACACCGTCAATAAGTCGCTGAGAGCGTCGAGAAAGCAGAGGTGAAGGCTCCCATTTACTTTACGCGAATGACCTGAACTGTGGAAGAATTATGTAATTATGAAAAGAGTAAATTTTATTCATCAACACAGTACAAAATTTTACGAGTGTCCAATTTCTTTATTTCATACTTTCCGAAAATAAAACAGAAGCCATTCGCAATTAGAGAAAAACGCAATTATATTGATGCCAAAATGGCGAAACAATGGCGACACAACCAAAAGTTGGCTTACTGCATGTGATACACATACTTTGCAGTATGAGTTAGCCACCAAGTTTCCCAGTAGTCCTCCAGTTCATTTTTGTTGCTCAGGCCCATTGCAATTTGTAAAGCTACAAATGCTTTCATCTCATCAAGGTTTGTGTCATTCCATGAATTGAAACGAGAGCACTTTGGCAATTCAGCGGGGCAATCAAAAAAATCCAATGCATACTTGTTAGTCTGTTCCACCATAACATAAAATGCTTCGTCGTATTTAGCAAGAATGCAGAGTGTACCTGTTTTAAAAGTCTTACGTTTGATCCGACCAAAGTTTGAACCACGTTTGATCCGACCAAAGTTTGAACCAAGTTCACCCGGACACAGAGCAAACACTCCACCGCATGGCCAAAGCGCCGGTGTCATGTCAGAATGAACATTTAAACAGTATTATGTAATATTTTGGTAAATTTTTGAGTAGAATTATTTAAAGCAGCTGGCATTTGGAAGAATGCTGTAGGCCTTCATGTATACTATGAAGCACAAGATATATGTTAAAGGCAAGTATATGTAGTCTAAGAGTGAAGTCCATATATCGAAGACTATATAGGCCTCATCATGGTTCAACTGTCTTTTCAGATCAGGGTTACAGTTTTTTATGTACAAAGCCTCCATCATATTTAAATCGAAGCTATTAAAGGCTTTGGTTAGGATACTGATCACTTCAGAATTACACTGGCAGTTTAATCAATGGTAGACATAGCTGAAATTATCTGCAGACAGTTTAATCTGACCATTAATTGAGTTGTATTCCTGAAAATAAGAAAATCCTAGATCAAGTCTCTAACAAACAGCTTTGTTTCAAATATTATTGAGGCAGTGTTCATAAAAACACAATCTGAACAGACAGCTGAACCATGATGGTGCATTCTTTAGTTGTAGATGTATTCAACTGTTGTAAATGTCTCACTGTGTCACATGATTCTAACTGCATCTTGTAGTTTCCTATTTTCATTTGTTCACCTTGCATGATGCAGAAATGTTTGAATTGAATAGTAGATGATAGCTAAGCTGATAGAAAGCCCTCATTCCAATGCTTCCTAGTCTATAGTAAAGGACTTTCAATAGTATCATAGTCATTCATCAATACTTATCAGAGATTTCAATAATTGATTGCAATTTAATTGGACAAGGAAATCAATTGATTGAAATTGAAAAATATATCAATCAATTAATTAGAATGGAAATTATGAACCAATTAACCAATTGAAGTTGGAAAATGTATCAATCAAATGATTGTAGTTGGAATTGTGAGCGAATCAATATTGAAAATGTAATCCAAAATTCGAGCAGTTTCTGCAACTTGAAAGCATTAATTATTGATTTACTTGATCCAAGATTTGTTTAACTATATATATATACACGTTACACAGCAATGAACAATCTCTTATATTTTTTAATACTGCTTAGTCAGACCAATCAGACAAGCGATAATTCCCTTACATTCGCTCTCATGCCTTTGGCATATAGTTTATATAAGCGTTCGTGATTCTCTCCATTGTTTTTATCAGTCACGATTGAATAGAGAAATTTTGCCTGCATTTTAGAGCTGCTTGGTCGACTCTGGTTGAAACAAACATAAATTTAATTGTAGCTACTAATGAATCTTAACGTTGTTACTGCTTGCCAACCTGAAATGCTTGCTATAATTGTAAATTGTGAAAAGTAAAATACTGCAGAGGCGAAATTAGATATTTAATCTTGGCTACTAACAGATAACAATTAATTGGCTGCAATTCAAAAATGCAGCAATCAATACGAATTGGAAAAATATCAATCAATTAATTGAGATTCTTTATTCTAGCCAATTAATTAATTGAAATTGGTGTAAGTAGTAAGTAAAACTCCACCACTGGACCGCGCAAGATGGCCGCCGTCGCTGACGTCCCCCCCTCCTGTCAGCCGAGTCGGTCGTGGTGCGCCGCCGTGTTGCTTCGAGTCTGACGTCCCCCCCCTCCTGTCAGTCGAGTCGGTCGTGGTGTGCCGCCGTGTTGCTTCGAGTCTGACGTCCCCCCCTCTGGCCGGCCGTCGTAGCGCGAGGTGATGTGTGATGCGCTCTCCAGGTTGGCGTGGTGTCCCGGCCAGGTTGGGAGGGTGGAATGTCGTAGCTCAGCTGAAAAAATCCTAAGTGTCAGAGTGGCTTTGTATGGGTAAAATTTTGAAAATTTTCCAAAGTGTGGCATTTCGACCTGGGACCCTGACCAAAGTTTGTTTCATCAAATTTCACCGACCTCCCCCCCCTCGACACCGATCTTCCAACTTTGGTTCTAGAGATCGTAGAAAGTCGTGCAATAGCTCGTTTGAAAGCTAAGAGTGAGACAAATTCAGTGAAAGAAACGGCTTGTTCATATATGTCTTCGTTTAGATGTGAGACGCCATTTAAGATTTTGGGAGATTGGCGAAAGTCGACAGAGTTAGAATTTCCGAAGAAACAGCCCAGCGGGCGAATGAAGACTCGGATTGGTAAACGGAGGCCAGATTTGGAATCAGCTTGATGTTATTGTCCAATGAGGATCGTCATCCAATGAGAATCAAGCATTTCTAGATAAATGGCGAGCCTTCCACAGTGAGAATCATTCCATCATTGAATCACACGAGTGACGGACGCACATTTTCTCTCTCTCTCTATTCTATTATCCAACTAAAATGGTAAGTCGCTACTTCCCTCCCTCTCCTCCCTTGAACGTAAACTTAATACAATCTTTTTCATTTTCAGGCATCTACTCCATCTGCTGCACTAGTAGGACAAAATGGCGGTCAAACGTTACAAGGTTCGCTACGATCAGATCATCTACAACTGAGGCCAGTGGAAGAAACAACCAAGGTACATAATCCTACACCACTACAGCGTAAATTTAAACAAGTCTTGCGTTATGAAGATCATGGCGTAGTACTCCAAACGGGAATGCTCACTTCCACGAATGTCAAGATAATGCACAATCAGTATGGGGACTACATACTGATCCCCGTGAGTCCGTACATTCGCCGCCAACTTGATATTATTGAGGAGTACGTGACATTAAATATGGACATTCCTACTACTCTTGCTCAAGATTGGAAGGCGAGAGATGACAAGGATACTCCCTATAGAAAGATTTGGGATGGTAATCACATTTGCCTACCGGTATCACATTGGTGTACTTACTATAAGAAGGAGGGAGATTATTCAATACCCATCAGATGTGATGAGCTCGGAGAAGGTACTTGGGATATCCTTTTCAAAGTGAATGGGCTATATTATGGTTGGCACAAGGATAATGAAATAGCCTCTCTCTCCATGCATATGGAATCCATCCTATATATTCCAAAACCACCCAACGTGGACGACATAATTGATCAAATCCTTAACAGCAGTGGTACGAAGCGCAAGTCGGAGAAGAATGCTACATCAAAACGCAAATCAAAGAAGGAGAATTACTAGCCCTTTCCTAACTCTACCCTATGACAATTCGCTTATGTGCTTTGAGTGTCGTAGACGTGGTCTTATTAGATACATTTTACTTCTTCGTTGCCATCATATCATTTGTGTATTTTGTCGTGAAAAGCATCGATGTAATTCTTCATTTTGTAATATGTTATAGAACGTTTCCTTAGATGTGTAAATTTCCGTTTTAGGCTTCTATCATCATTTTTATGGATTGTGAGGGTGAACCTGTACAGGAGCTCAGTGCTATTGCTATGAACAATTGGACATATCAGATTGTTAGTGTCTATCATCAACATGCCAACTGCGATCCCAATGTTGATCAATGGGCGAGAAAACACATTCATGGACTAAATCTGAAATATTTGCAAGACTATGGCTTTTCTTGTGAGAGTGCTCTTCTTATTGACTTTAAACGATGGTTAGCTGCTTTCAATGTTATACGCATCTTTTGTAATAATCCTGGTAAGGAGAGGAAAGTATATCCCAATCTAATCATTGATGACATTTTGCTCCCACCTTGGGATAGTAGAGTGAATCAACATTATCATGAAGTCACGAAACGTTTTAAGGATTTGTCTGTTCCTATTTTAAATGTTCGTTGTAGTAGCTACGTTCATAACCAATGCTTCTTTCCTCCTTACCTCAACACTGTCAAAGTCCTGTATGGTTATCATTGCTCGCTGTATGATAGTTACCAGCTGTATCTATTTTATCTCTTTCAAACCATTGATTTATAATGCATGCTTGTTACTATTATTCAATAAATGTTACTATGAGAAGAGTTGTTTTCATGCAATGGATGGGTTAGATAAAGGGCGATCATGTCTTTCTCAAACGACTGCGGAAAATTACATTTTCATAGGCAAAGTTTAAAAGGAGCTGTTCAAGATTATGTGATAAATTTTCATAAAGATGAGAGCGACATCAAAGCAGTGGTCGATGATGCTAGCACTCTATTTCTAGAGTTAATGAATACATTCTCTGATAGCATTGTCATGGCGCGATTAGTTGCGAAAATTAAGTTTAGTCATTTTGGAAAGGAAGAGGTGGAAAGTCGCTCTTTCCATTTTGCTTCTTATTCAATGGAAGTGGTAGATCACCCCCAAGAATTTTTTAAAAGACATATGATAAAAATTGCTGAACGTCTTCACGCATTTAACCATCATGGTAGCAGTCCAGTGATTGAAGCGATTTCAGATATTCACATTCAACTTTCCATAAAGAAAAATTGAAAATGCAGTGGTACTTGATTGTAGCACAACTTGTTTTCGAGCTATGTCTGCTCACTCTCGAAGTATATTCCTTCTGTACATCCGTCTATTATTTAGAAAAAGCTAGCAAATTCATATCTTCAAAAAGACTTGCTATAGACATCAGTAACGGTGAAACTATGTGTTGTGATGTATGTAAGCGAAAGGATGGAAATGAAAAGCGCATCTTCAAGAGATGTAAGCATGCTTTTTGTCAACGCTGTTTCATACGTAATTGCATTCAACTTTGCAAATGTAACCACTGTGATATTGCTCATTTCGAGTGTCACTTATGCCGCAATAGTTAGTACCTATGCAAATGTGGTAAAGATTGGTTTTAGCAAAGACTAACACGGAAAATGGCGAAACGTAAAATGACGAAACGTAAAAGTCAAAAGTCTTCAAAGTTTTCTTCAGCCATTCAAGCTCTCCGACGAATGAAAGCAAATCAGCGATACAATGCTATACGACATGCTAACGATAAATTCATTCGTGAAATTATTTCTCATGTCAGGAAGTTGAGGACGAAGAAATTAGCACCAAAACAACGAAAGTTACTTAAGCGATATGCTACAAAATTGCGTTTCATCTCCAATCCTAAAGTCACCCTTCAAAGAAAGAGGAAAACTCTAACACAAAAGGGTGGTTTCCTTTCAGCAATACTTCCGATGTCAGCTCCTGTCGTGGGTAACCTATTGGGTAATATCTTTGGCTCTAGACGTTAATTATGCAAATGTTGAATCTCAAAGTATTAAAATGGATTTCAGACTTCAATGCGATAAAGTTCTGACTGTATCAGGTCCATCTCATGCAGGTAAAACTGTTTTCACGCTGAATTTATTGGATAAAAGAAAGGAGTTGTTTAAGGAACCTATCAATCGAGTGATTTGGTGTTATGGTATTTATCAACCGTCGCTGTTTCAGGAATTGCAAAGTCGCAACTTTATTCGACATGAAGGAATTATTGCAGTGGATAAACTTCAGTCTAATGATGTTGTTGTATTGGATGATTTATTAAAAGAAAGTAAGAATTCAAAAGATGTTACAGATATGTTCACTCGCGCAGCACACCATATAAGGTGCTTTATCATCTATATCACACAAAATTTGTTTCCTGATGGAAAAGAAGCTCGTACACGAAACCTGAATACACACTATTATGCTATTTTCAAGAATCCGCGAGATAAAAGTCAATTTGAAATTTTAGCGCGACAAGTTGCACCCAGAGTATCAAAAGCCTTAATTGAAATTTTTCAAGCAGCTACTGAAAAACCACACGGTTACTTATTCATTGACTTTACGCAAGAGTGTCCGGAAGAAATTAGATTTCGAAGTGATATTTTGAAAACTCCCATGATTATCTGCAAACTATGAGTTCTTATTCTCGCATGACTGTTACTCCTCAGGATGAATATGTACAATTGAGTGCCATGCAGCAAGTAAAGCAACCTCTTGCAAATCAAATGTATAGGAAAGAAATAGATTATCAGCAAAATGTTCACATCAAAGATCCACATCGTGCTGTATTATTACAATCGGATACTGTTGAGCAATTGAAAAACTTGAAGAATAAGATGCGTGACTCTGTATCGACTGCTACACCTTTAGCATCTCGCGCACATGCCATATCTCTTTTCAACAGTATTGAGCCCCATCTCAATGTAAATGATAGAGGAGAAATCATTACAGATGAAAATAAAGTGATTGATGCTTCACGTTATGAAGACTTGATTCAGTATGCGATACGTAGAAAGCGCCGTCAGGGCTATGTTCCACCTGGTTGGTCATACTTTCTTAAACTATTGAAAAAGCATAATGTGCCAAAATTTGCTTTGAATAATGAGACATTGAAAGAGCTTGATTCAACAGTGGCTACTGCTCCAATGCTTCAGACGATGAAAATGCCAACAAATTGGTTTAAGACGTCACCTGCTACATCCCCTCCCACACTCACTAAGCAAACAAGAGGAAGAACTCGACGTAGATCTACGTCACCACTAAAACTAGTAAAAGGAAAACGTAAAACAGCTCCTCCCAGGAAATACATGTTCTCAGACTATTAATATGAAGCAGATGTGTTGCTTGCCATGTAATGAGCCGCCAGAGGTGAATGTCGTTGTCACTTGCACTTGCTGCGCCAGCTCTCATAATGAAACCCCTAAGCAATGTGAACACGATCGCAAAACCGCTAAAGCTAAATGCTGCAGTTGTTGTAAATGTAGAAAGGCAAGAAAACAAAAAGATGAGAAGGAGGAAAAAGAGTCAGTCGTCATCGACTGAACGTTTGAAGTCAATCTATTATGATGTAAAACATCCGGCAGGATTTGCATCTATCAAGAAATTATCAAAAGCGAGTGGTCTTCCACAATCACAAGTGAAACGATGGTTAAACGGTCAGGCTACCTATACACTCCACAAACAAGCGAAAAAGAAGTACCGCACCCGCCATTATATTGTTCATGACATCGATGAACAGTGGCAAGCAGATTTGTGTGATGTCGCCTCCATTTCAAAACATAACTCGGGCAATAATTTTATTTTAACCGTCATTGATATTTTCTCGTGTTATGCGTGGGCTCAACCTTTAAAAACTAAAGAAGGGAAAGGAGTAGAAAAAGCATTCCAAACAATTTTTCGAGAAGGTCGGATTCCAAAAAGAATTCAGAGTGATCAAGGAAAGGAGTTTGAAAATCAGCATGTGAGAAGATTATTTGAGAGGCATGACATTGAGTTGTTTAGTGTAAAGAGTGCTTATAAAGCTGCACTCGTTGAACGTTTTAATCGCACATTAAAAAATCGCTTGTGGCGACATTCTACTGCCAACTTGACACAAAATTGGACAAAGGTTCTACAAGATACACTCCATGCCTACAATCACTCTATCCATCGTTCTATTGGACTCAGACCAGTAGATGTAAATGCTGACAATGTAGATAAAGTGCGCGAATCATTCCAACGTAAACGCACTCATGTGAAAAGTGATGTGAAAATTGGTGATAAAGTTCGTATCTCAAAAGTGAAAAGTGTTTTTGCTAAAGGGTACCTTCCAAACTGGACAGAGGAGGTATTTACAGTATCAAGGATTAATCAAAAAGACTCTCCGACCACCTACAAGTTGAAAGATTACGATAATGAAGAAATTGAGGGTAGCTTTTACCGCGATGAGATTGAGGTAGTCACTGAAAGTGAAACATATTTGGTAGAGAAAATCATTCGATGTAAAAAACGGCAAGGTGAAGAATGGTGTCCTGTTAAATGGACTGGTTATCCTTCAAGTATGAACTCTTGGATGCGTCGTGCCGACATCTTTCATCTAAGTGATCGACAGTAATTCATGCAAAGTTGTAACTAACAATGTTTAGGGTTTGAGCTATGAATCCAACTGCCTCATTTTATTCACGACCCTCCTATGTAAGTGGTGGAGGACAAATTTACATCGGCGCTCGCCGCCAACGTGGAGGTAGCATACTTGGTGCACTGAAATCTGTTGTAGCACCTCTCATATCCAATGTCGGTAGATCTTTAAAACGAAATGTTTTAAGTAATGCCGTTGGCTTTGCTGGTGATGTTGCTAGTGATCTTTCTAGAGGTAGAAGTTTTAAGAGCAGTTTGTTGAATCGTGGGAAGGAACGCGGCTTAAAAACATTGAAGCAGACCTTTGCTGGTGTTACTCAAGGAAAGAAATCACCTAAACGAATGAAAAAAGGAAGGGGGAAACATCGCGGAGCTGGTAAGGTGCGATCTTCAGTCAAAGGGCATTCACGCAAACGTCGCAGAGGCTCTAATCATTCATCAGGCGCTAAACGACGACGCTGCTATAACTTCTAATCATGGAGTGTAAAACTTCCGGTTTTTGTTTGTTCGATCAACAAGCCATACAGACAGATATTCTTAGTTTAAGTATTGTAGATTATCATCCTCGAACAGCTGAGAATGCTGGCCCCATTGAATTTGTTATTCCTGGTGGTAGTGATGACTATATAGATTTGAGTTATGCGATGGTTGATTTGAGGTTTAGAATTCAGCAAGCAGATGGAACTGCTATTGACGATACACATAAAGTTGGGCTGAACAATTTACCATTGACTACATTACTTCGCGATGTTTCTGTAACGATTGGAGAGCAGCAGGTGGAAGAAGGTCAAAGCGATTATCCCTATAAATCATATTTCAATCATGTATCACAGTTTCATCCAGCAGCACAAAAAAGTCATATGGAAGCCATGGGATGGTACAGAGATGAAGCAGGAAAATTTGATGTTGAAACAAACAGTGGCTTTGTAAAGCGATCTGCTATGATTAAAGATAGTAAAGTATGTCAGCTATATGGTCCGCTGAATTTAGACTTCTTTAGACAGTCAAAGTTTTACTCTGTAATACCAGCATGCTACTCAAGCTGACATTGAATAAGCCTGAATTTGCGCTGAATGCATTTGCTAAAGTTGACAATTTTAGAATTCATGTGGAAGATATTGCACTTTACATTCGTCGAGTAGTACCGAATCCAAGTGTCATTAGAGGACATGCTGAAGGTCTTAACCGCCAAAATGCCATTTATCCTGTTCAGCATACAAAGCTTTTCACCTTTACAATTCCGAAAGATCAAAAGAGTTTCATGAAAGATGGCCTCTTTCCATCGGAAGCACCGAAGCTCCTCATGGTGGTAATGGTTGAAAATGATGCATTTAATGGTAATATAAAGAAGAATCCTTTCAATTTTAAACACAATCAGTTAAGTGAAATTGCTTTACGTGTAAATGGTGTGAGTCATCTTGGTCCACCCTACAAACCAGATTTTGCTGCGGATCAATTTATGCGCAGTTATGTTGATTTTATGGATGTCTTTGGCTTTTACAATACGGATGACACCAACGGACTCACTATGAAAGAGTTTAAGAGTGGATATACTATTTATGCATTTGATTTGACTGCTGACAGCGATATTAGTGCACCCTATCGTCAAGCGAGCGTGCCTCATAATATTCGTTTGGATTTGACGTTCAAAAGAACACTACCTGAGACGATCAATGTATTAATTTATGCAGTCTTCGATTCAAATATTGAAATTACAAAGTATCGTGACGTGATTCTTCAGTATAATCGTTAATGAGTTGGTTGACTGCTGACGATATTAAGACTAAAGTGCAGCGTAATGCAGACGAAGCGACGTTGAAAGCTTTCGATAATGTCTATTCACTCGATACCTTACCACCTGCAGTAAATCACTATCCCATCTTTATTTTGCTAAACACTCATTCGCAGAATTTAGGCGGTGAGCATTGGAAAGCGATCTTTATTGGAGAAGACCGACGTGGTGAACTATTTGACTCTCTTGCTCAACCTCCAAATATACCAACACAGCAGTGGTTGAGAAAACATACGCGTCAATATCAGCGAAATGAACGCATACTACAACATCCACTTTCATCAACATGTGGTACTTTTGTACTGTACTTCATCTTAAAACGTTTACATGTATCTCGATTTGTATCTGTTATTCAAAACTTTTTATGTAATCCATCCTCTAATGAAAAAATGATTTGTAAGTTCTATCATGATTTGAAATAAAAACATCATGTTGGAAAAATTGTTTTTTATTTTGCAATCTGCTTGGTACGTACATACTCGATGAGATAGTCTAGGATCACATTTGCTTGTACTTGAGATTTTAGTCCAGTAATGATCACTTTACTATTATGAAAGATTGCCACATGCACAGGTAACCAGCAACTAATGAGAGCTGCAGGAAAAAGTTCGGGTTCATAACACAAATTGTAACTGCTGGTACGAATCTTCAAAAATGATACACTGTCACTCAATTGAGTAGAGATCACCATATTGTCCACAGTCAGATTCGACATCACACACCTCTCCCTCTTCCATATCCGACGTAGTAGTCTTTGTAGCTCTAAGCGCATTGACTGCGCCGATGAATGAGAAAGGGCGCCGAGAGTCTGTACAGTCCCATTTGGGAAGAGTTGAAGATTCCGTGAATTGTTCATCTTCACCACTAACATTTGAGGTCGGCCCGGGTAATACTTGCTGTTTGGAAGGTGTTGGTGTAATGTTGTGAGATCGATTTTGGTGTAGAGTCTGAAGCGACGGAGAATGTTGACGATGGTGTAGCGATGACGCTTCATGATGAAAGAATGAGTAAATTGAGCGATGTACCTTCCTTTTATACTTTTCCCAACTACCTTGATGAAATGTGAAGTTAGTATGAAGTTGGGAATGATAAAGTTGAATTCGCCGATTGTTGACGCGCAACCAGATGCGATTTCCAATACGTGAATGTCTTTTCATATAGAAGTATTTCAAATCCTTCATGATATGATGTAGAGATTGAAAATGACGATAAGATAAAGCAAACTCTCTTCTCACATTTCCAGTTGAATCTTTGAAATAGACGTTTCGATCATGATCCGTTTCAATACGTTGTAGGGAATCTAATTTCCAACTCATGGTGCGTGGTAGTCATGTCTGATTAAGATTTGCATAGTAGGGCGATGAACTCACGACGAATAAATGTCATGATGGAGCGATGTATGTATCTTCTATACTTCTCCCAATTGTATTTGCGAAATGAGAAATAGTTTGCGGAATGAGAATGGCAGATTTGAATTTCATTTCTGTAATGTTGAAGCCAAACTTGATCACCCAAGGAGATGAATCTTAATGTTTCAAAATATTCCAAATCCCTCATGATATCATTGAGGTTGACAAATTGTCGCCATGTTAATGTAATACCTCTTGATGTATGACCATGAGAATTTTTGAAATGTACGTTTCCATCACGATCAACTCTGATATATTGTAGAGAGTCCAAAATCCAAGTCTTCATGATGTTATGCAAAGTCGCAGATCAGCAATATAAAAATGTCGTTTTATCATATTTTGCTTAGCAATGCGGCCGCAAATAGATTTGCTAGTAATCGAGCCGCACTCTTTTCTACTCCCATTGATCATGCACAACAGCCAAATGGAAATTGGGAAGTGGGTGTCACTCAACTTGTTTATAGCAACTGTGTCTATACTTTTGATCATGAGGTGATGACTATTAATATGAGACGTACAGCTGCTTACCAATGTGAAAAGGGCTGCCGAGTATACATTCCACAGTGGCCAAAGAAAGATCTCTTATCATGTAAAAAGTTTATATATGATTTCTCGAATAAAGCGTGTAAACATATTGTCCAATTTACTCCGCACAATGATGATCGTAATTATGTACATGATGTAGTTGAGAAAGATCGGATTGTTGATTTAAGTCCAAGTTTAAGAAATGATTTAGGTTACCTCGCTAGCGCCTTAACAAGCTATGATAATTTTAACGTTAATTACCACATAAGTGGTTATAAACAGTTAATATATCGAGAGGAAGCTTGTTATGTAGATCTTATTCCAAGAAATGAGAAGACGTTGGTGAAGAAGATTGTGATTAAGCCAAGAAAGACAAACATGACTCCTGAAACATTATTGAAGAAATTTAATTATCTCCTTCGAGTTGATGGCAAACAAGTGGTAACATTGACTTATATCAAATCATCTAATCATATTGCAATAAGTAAATTAAATGATGATAATCTAGTATTAGTTTGTTCAAAAGATTTTCATCAGTTCTTACGACATCATTCTGCAGCTGTTCATGGAAAATTTGATATGCAACATTTACCATGTGAAAGGTCAAATCAATTTGATACAGAATGGAGCGTATCTTTATACAGAAAGTGTGTAGAGCCTTTAGGTGGTATCTTACATGAAACAAGAGTGTTGATGCCTCGCATCATTACTTCAGTTAAATTGGTTGTAGATTATTTAAATGAAGTGATTAATGAGCAACATATTTCATTTTCTGAAAAAGAAGGTACTTTGTCTCTCACTATAAGTGGAAAAAGTATTGAACTAATTATGGATAAAACTCTAATGGACATTTTGGGTTTTGATCAAAATATCTTTAAAAGTGGTACTGTAACCAAAGCTAGCGCAGACATGTCGCTATCGCGTCGTATTAACTATTTTCAGATATATTCCAATATTGGTGAAGATGTACGTGTGGGAGATGTTGAAGCTCCATTGCTAGCAATGATACCATACCAGCCAAAAAGCTGCAGTATTTTATCTGAGCATACTTTCAAGAAAGTGATTTATACAAAGCTGAAATCAAACTACATCCCACAAATTGATATTGCAATTTATGACGATGCTGGTGCGTTGATTCCTTTTCATAAAGATGCTGTGACAAGTATCACACTCCATTTCCGAATGAAGAGTTAATGCAAAAGTATGCTAATATATTTTTTCCAATGTGAATAATATGGAAAGTGAAAATAAGGACTCGTTTCTAATTTACTTACCCAGTAATGCTTCTATGAATAAATTTCCCAAAAATAAAACATCAGACTATCGAGTAGAATTAAATCGCCCACTACATTTAGAAGGTGAATGGGAGGTTGGCGTTTCTAGTATTTGCTATGATAGCAATATTCAGAATGTGAATGATTTGGAAGAAATGATATTGACTCCTCGCACCCATGATGGAATAACGATGAATAATGCATTCCAGTTCCCATACAATTTAAAATTCAGATGGAAAGTGGAACTATGAATGGATTCAGATAAAATCAGATTATTATGAACCATTTGGGAATGAGAAAATTATTAAGGCGTTCAATAGCGGTAATACTTCCATCATGAAGAATAAAAATCAGAAAGCTTATGAGTTTACTATCTATCATTGGAGTGGGAGACAGTTCCTTCGCTTTCATTCTTTTACTAAAGGTCTTACACTGAGGTTGTATAATGAATTCTATCCACATCTCGGTTTTGGCCATGGACTACATCTAACGTCAATTGCTACTACAAATGTTAAAAAAGTTTATTCAAATCAAATCAACAAATTTCATTATAAATTTAAAATATTTGATGAAGATGTTGTAGAATGTGAAGAACGCATCATTTTGAAAAAGCGTGGTGCTCAACCTTTATCGCTTACTGAGTTAGTAAAACGATGGAATGAGACTGTGGGTAAGAAGTATGGAGAGAAAATTATGGTGGACAAAAATAAGTTGGTTATTCAGAAATATAATGACAAACTTACAGTTTATTTCTCTCCAACCTTGCGTCATTTTGTAAGACATTATACACCTATTATTGGAAGCGGTGTGGTGTATGCTTCTCATGAATATCACACTAAAACTGATTCAGTTAATGATGAATGGTGGGTGGACATCTATGGTGATCGCATCAAGAAAATTTACCAGTCTTATGAAGAATCTAAAGTTGCTATCAATATAATGCCGCGTCTATATCATACAGTTGAAAGCTTCATTCATGTAGTAAATCCTTATATACAACAGAAGTTGAAGCATGTGATGAAAAGTAAATATGATGTAACGACACACCACATTTCGTTTTCAATTGAAAATCAACGCGTTTTTCTGAAACTGGGTGATGACATTCAATGTCAGTTGAGTAAAAATTTGGAAAGACTCTTTGGTTTTTCAATGCTACAAACTGTGTTTACTGCTGCGCATACGATTGGTATAGAAACACCAATGACACTTGATAAACATGAACAGCACCTTTACATTCAAAGTGATTTGATTCTACTTATTTCTGTTGGTGAGAAAAAAGAATACATTTTACGTGATTTCATTCATGATAAAGACGCTTCATATGGAATAGTCGAGAAGATGTTTGAATCTATTTTCTATCATCTCGTCGTCAAACAAACTATACCCTCTATTACTATCAAAATTACCAATGGTTTACAAGAGTGCATCCATGTGAAAGATACTAAATCCCTCGTAACTTTAGTGTTTCGGAAAACAAAGTGAAGTCATTGTGATATGTTTATTGAAATAAAAATATGTATATGAAAAAGTCTTTTCACAGATATAGGGGAATGGGCTGACTGTAGGCATATATTCACAAGGAAGAAACGATCTCATGCGATACATAAAACAACCATGTATATCTACAAAAAGCAACATCAAAATACTGAGTTAAAGTTGATTATGTCAATACATCTCCTGAATGTGGTAGCGTGAGTTTTATTCTTTTGGGTGGTGGTATGTTTGCGTCAGGATGTCTGGAAGAGATGTGTTATGTCCTATCCAACACCTCTTATCTTCCCATGCTGAAAGCGCTCGTTTCTTGAACGTGTGCGTTTTCACAGTATGAACTTGAGATTTTAAGATTGTCATATTGGCAAACGTTATATTTTTATTTTTATAGGCCTTCTTACAGGACCGATGTTTCATTTTGTGAACAATGGATTTTGATATACCTTTAGCACGCTTAGTACTATCTGGACATTCTTTTAATTTCATGGAATACATTTTAGGACGGAGGAGAATCATTTCATCTATTTCCTTTCCTGCTATTTCATCCTTAAAACAACCAAGTTTGGCTTTATTCTGTATGGAATAGAGTGGATGAGTGGGATTGTAGTTAGATGTGTCGAAATATTTTTCTAATGACTTACCTACTTCATTAAAATTTAAGTCTTTTTGAGTGCTAACTCCTAAAAAGAAACTATCTGTATCACCACCCAGCAAGCGAACCTCTTTTACGAGAGGGCATGGTTTTAATATTTTGTAGAAGAGTTGATACATTTCAAGCTTGGAATAATCTAAAACGGCTAACCCAATATAGATGGGTTTGCACAACTCAACTTCTGATTTTATCATTTTAACACCTACAAGATCCTCATCGATGATGTCTCTATCAATGAAAAGAGGTGATGAGGTCAATTTGTGATATTTTTGTTCATCAACGACTAGTTTGTAGTTCATACGTTTTCTAACATCCTCCATGGTCTTTCCGAAAAGACTGTTATTCTTATATTTATAAAAATCCTTTTCAAAATTATTTTGGGCGAGTGCACGTTTTTGACTGTTACTATCTATGTAGGGTTTGAGGAAGGCTTTCTGTCTAAATCTGATAATTCGGTGAACTGACTTTAGAAGCATGCCCATTTCTAAATAGAATTTTAGTATGCAGAAGTGCACGAGATAATTTTTCTTATCATATTGGGTGAGCAAAAGTTTGCGGCATGGTTTGTACCTTGGCTGTCCACACTCTGTTAAGTTATTATGAAATTGTGACATGAATGGTGAAAACATATCTTCAGTCACTTCACCAGATTCAGGTGCGAGTGGGAAATCAGCAGTTTTATTTTTAATGCTATTTGGATAAATCTAATCCACTTCAAAATAATATCCCCAATCACCTTCATCTGGAATCTTCAGAATGTTTGAGGGGTTGGAGTAATACGCAAGCTCATCTTGATTTAACCAACTAAACTCGGAATGAGGTAGTGGTTTAGACAGTGAACTGCCATATAAATTATTTTGGTCATCGTACTTTAGGTGGATATGATCATTACCTACTGTTTTAGATTTTATGTGATGTTTATTCACAAATGTGAGACCACCGCGTATTCCGCGCTCAAATATGTTATTCATCTCCGGGTCTTGTAAGAGATGGATGGTCTCACCAGTCATTTTAAAGGCTGATTTAAAGGACATGGCTGGTAGACTGACAAAGTGGACAGGATCTAATTTGTCTTCTTCTAATGCCACTCGTCGAAATTCCTGAAAGACATCAGCCAGCAAAATGACATCTAATTCTAAGTAAGCGATCATATAATCGCCAAACGTTTCACAATCAAATTTTAACCATGCCTCTTGAGCATGTTCATAGTCCTCTACTGGACAATCTTGACCCGTCAAATCGTTTTTGAATTTGTCAATGGAAGGAAGGGTTGTTTCATTTAGTTTAGACATTGAGCTAAAATACGCATAGGGAAAGACTCCTTTGCGAGTGATCATGTCATCTGTTAAGTTTGGATAGTGTTTCTTCAATGTTTGACTGTGGGGAAGAAACTTGAGATTACGAACGAGAGAAGCTAGTGACGCTGACATTAATTGGAATGAATCTAAAAATTTTATTTCGAAGAAGACTGTCTTATTTTCTTTAGTTTTATCTACTGGTACTTTTGCTGTCATTGTCATGAATTTTTCCCTCGTTTGCGCTATTACATTAAACTGCCACGATTTCATCTGGCTCAACCCTCCTTTTATGAGCATATGACTGTCATAGCCCTTAAAGTTATGAAAAATGACGGGTAGTGCACGACGTCTCAACCTAAGTGAAAAGTTACATTTGGAGCAGAGTGCGTTTCTAAATTTACCAGTGATGTGATCATGATCACGCACTTTCTTAATTTTATCGTCATCAAACGTTCTATGACATTTAGGACACGATGTGCAACTTTCAAATTTTTGTTTGTCTTCATCTGACATATGTAGTGACTTACGCTGCAATTGGGAATCATATGATTGTTGAAATTTGGCAGCTCTATCGAGAAATTCTAGAAATTTTGAAATGCAATCTTCACCTTGCCAAGTATGCATTTTGTTTTGTCTATTCCTAAAGTGGTCATGCCATACTTCATAGCAGGATATGGCTGCTGGCTTGTGGATGATATCATCAATGTAGCATTCTATGTCTGCGTAAATGACACGCAGGGGACTTAATTCGTCACCATTATCCCTATGTGAAAATACTTTATCTTTGGGCATGCGTTCCATTTGTAATTTACCTCGATTGCACCATTCATAGTGAGTTTCAAATATATCTTTACTCCAAAAGGAGCGGATACAGCGGTACGCATATTCCATACAAAATTCCATATTAATTCCATATTAAGATTCGCATACAAAATGTTCACCTCTTTTAGAGTGCCCCAATTGTGTGTACAAGCGAGAGATTTTGGGAATACCACAGTAGTGCCATTCCTCGCTATCATCTTGTTTTGCTAATAAGAGGTTGACTACACGTTCACAACAAGTTGAACGTGAATTATAGCGGGCACCCTTCAACCCCTTCTCCCACACGTGAACTACAATTTTAATCATATTATGTTTTTCGAACGTTTCTACATCTTTGATTTTCATGTTGTTACTATTACAACCTTCAAAGCCTAGTTCATCCTCCCACTGTCTATAGCTATAGGTGCGATCTCGATGCGCGTTGATATCATTATAGTAGAGAATGGATAGGACTGCATATTTGAAACACTGCGATTTACAATCGACATTGATGACAGCTTTCTTATTATACAACGTTTTTGGTAGTTTAAATGTGCCTCGAGCTGCATGACTTTCTAATAGGGAAATTTTGAACATGGCTGAGTCCACGCCATCAAAAATGAGAGCGCTGTCGCGCTGATTGAACTTATCTACATTTGATTTTAAACATTGAATATGGAAATTTAGCCAAGACTCGCAGTCTACAACTTCGGTTGCGGAAGAGAAAGGAACATGAAACTGTATTCTCTCCGTCACTTGACCCGTTTGAAAATCTATTTTAATATATTTTAGTTTGAGGTAGATGAGCGCCTTTATTCTAAAATTGTCTAAATTGTTGAAGAGCGCTTCGATAATGTTAGAATTTTGATGGAGCCACTCAGGAAAATCTACTTTTTGAGTATTGGACTCCATGCAGTAGTCGCGTACTAAATGACTATGGGAAACGTTAATGAGGGAGATTGTAGAGGTACCGTTGGTGTAGTGATCATTTGCATGCGTGTGTTGAAGTCTGTGCGAAGATCGCTGAAAGTGACTATCAAAAGAAAGAGGGCACAAATCGCAAGGAAAGGAGATGTCATCGTCAGAATCAACTTCACCTCCGGAGATTGACGCCGCTTTGCGTTGACACACACGTTGTTTGATGTGTCGAAGGAGACTGTGCTTCCTTGTAAACATATGTCCGCAGTCGGCACATTCCCACTCGTTGCCATGTCGCGAGAGTCCTGAGCTGGAACTCACATCACCTGAAAGAGAAATCATTCTATCATCTCTGTTCAAGTCTCAGTGTATTGTTACAACCTACCTTGACTCAACAACTCTAAACTTTCCTCGAGAAGGGAGGGCGTTGGTGATGAAGTTGATGCATGAAATTGAGGAAGATGCTATTAGCCACACGTTTGAGGGAGATGAGTGAAGAAATTTTCAACTTACCATTTCAACGAAATCAAGTTTAAGGTTGATACTTCAACAAGATAGAGACTTCACTCAAATTTGGAATTCACGAGAGAGCAGTTCACTTGTACGCCTCAAATAATGACACAATTCGCTAGAGAACACTTCACTTATACGTCTGAAAGACAGAGTGAAATGACACGAATGTCACTTTACATATATACTTTCATATTCATCATTCATTGGCTGTTCATTCTGATTGGTTGCTTGTTTATACTTAAGAATTAGAAAACATTTCGAAGTTATTATTCACAGTCAACATGATAAGCCCTCCGACAACACCGAACACAAATCTCTCTTCTCCATGCTCATCACCAAAGGCGCTCGTTGCACCAAACGCTCCAACGAAGGGGAAGGTAGAGAAAATATACCAACTCGACAATATTAGAAAGTTGTCATTACCTGCGGACGACGAAGAGGAGAGTGTATGTGAGAAGGAGTGTCCCGACTTAACAGGCGTGAGGTGGAAGTATCTGCAGTGCGATACTGACGATGTGATGGAGATCACCAGCACCAAATTCCTCCACCAATTATGGGAATGGTACACCCCTAACTCCCAGCCACGAACTATGGCGGAGTGGGAGTACATCGACAAAGTGAGGCTCGCGGTAGAAGAACGATTGAAGCAAGTGAACTGTTTTTGCGATCTATGTGAAGCCAGACTCTGGGACGATATTGACGATGAAGACTTTTTGAAATATATGCCATAATAAATTTTTATTTCGTATTATCTTTGCTTTCATACTGACTTACTTGAATGGGGCTTCAGTGGATGATTTAAGCATGTATACTTTTTCATTTGGAAATAGTACCACGCTTAGTTTAACTTGTAAATCTTATAACATTTCATATGGGTGATGATGGTAGATGAAATAGTGTTAAATAAAATTAAGATAGCTTACACTTTTGATACAGGATAGCAATCGACTGCGATCCATGTGTAAAGAGCTTGTTAGACTACGGAAGAGAGAAGTGTGTTATGTTGCGTGTGACGCGTGAGTGTCCTCCCATTTCATTCCATTCATCAATTCGTCTCATTGATAGAGACAGGTAGAACTCATGGTTCTCATAACGTATGCAATGGAAAGTTTATAAGGCAACCTTCGACAGCTGGCTAAATGTCGCCCTGGCGCGAATGCATACTACGTTGAGACAGAGGCAATCACTTGCAAACATGACGCAGAGAGGTTTAACAAGATTGACCATTGCCGAATGTCCCTTGCCGTATACATCGCTACGGGTTTCACCGCCGCCCTTTACAGGAACGCCCGTCGAAAGGAAGTATTACACCGAATTTCATTTGCAACGTTCAAGTTGACTGATAGCAGATTCAACTTAATGATAGTATTCGCCAGTCCGAAGACTGCCCAGGGCAAACCGCGTGGAGGTTCTATCATGTCTTGCCCCTAGGTGGCCCTTAAGAGAGCCGGTGGTTCGTTCTCGGGAGTAACAAGTTGATTGGCTTGAATAGTCAATAGGTATGACGGTTAGGTTGTCATATACCCTATACCGCCTAAGTCGTGCTGGTGCATCTGGCACCTTTCGGATGCGGGTGGTATTAGGAGTCCACACCTCATCCGTCCAAACGATCTTCTTGATCTTCCCCTTCTTGTCATCCTCTTCATCCCACTCGTCGAGGATGATGAAGTCGGAAATGGCGTTGTCTTCATCCCACTCGTCGAGGATGATGAAGTCGGGAATGGTACTATCAGATATTGCTTCCATCGTGACTTAAAATTGAATGAGAAGCGCTACAATCTTCTGGCTTATATAGGGTTTTTAACAATGAATTGCTCAACAGCGAATCAGAATGCTTCAGGGATGGCAATCGACTGCAAAACGTTCAAGTTGACTGATAGCAGATTCAACTTAATGATAGTATTCGCCAGTCTGAAGACTGCCCAGGGCAAACCGCGAGGAGGTTCTATCAAATCTTGCCCCATGGTGGCCCTTAAGAGAGCCGGTGGTTCGTTCTCGGGAGTCGTCATCTTACAGCCTACTGATTCTGCTGAGAGAGTCTTTGACTCTCTCCTTGGTAGCAGTGTCGACTTCCACGCTAATTGCTATGTGACTGAAAGGTGGAATGTAGCGCCATTCCGTTGGATTGACAACACTTGCTGTCATCGGATTGCCAATCCGAGCAAGATTGTTGTGGACTCTGTCTTGCTCCTCTAGTCTAACAAATTCCTCAAATAAATTTCGCGGCCTTAACTGCGGTCCGCGAGGAGAGCTGACTTGACTGTTCGGCGTCTGCATGATTGAAATGAAATGAAATGAGATGTAGTGGTTTATATACCCCTCTAACGCGACGCAACGTTCAAGTTGACTGATAGCAGATTCAACTTAATGATAGTATTCGCCAGTCTGAAGACTGCCCAGGGCAAACCGCGTGGAGGTTCTATCATGTCTTGCCCCTAGGTGGCCCTTAAGAGAGCCGATGGTTCGTTCTCGGGAGTGTCGTGATGGGGTGGTGAAGGCGGGGAAAAGATCTGCAATGAAAATGATATGTATTAGAATAGGATATACTATCTTATTTGCTTTTCACTTACCAAGTTAGCCATCCTTGGGTTGTCTCGCGCGCTTCCTAACAGGAAATTTATGCAAATGTCCGCGCATTCTCAGTGTGGCATGCAAACATTTCTTGGTCGGATGGCCATTGTAGCATATGATGGACTCGTCGAGACTTTGATTTACAAGGACTTGTCCGTCCAAATGATTATCCCGAATAGGGAAGTGAAACTCAAACAACCTATCCTCATTCACACGCTTCCACTCATCCCTCATGCGCTCCAACTTCTCATACGCCTGCCTCTCATCACCCCGCCGAGCCACATTCCTCTCCAACTCGGCATTCCTCGCTCTCAACACACTCATCTCCTTCATCATCTCCTCAAACTTCGTTTCTGCATCTCTCATTCTTCTCTCTGCAGCACTCGCCCTCTTCTCACAGTCATCATTCTTCTCTTCCAACTCTCGCGTCTTATTCTTCAAATCAGTCACACTACGCCTCATTCGAATATTCTCATCCGCTATCTCCTTCGACTTCAGATCCTTCTTTTTCAACTCATCCAACTCATTCACAACTTCATCCTTCACCTTCTTCCAACTCTCATACTTATTTACCAACAAATCATGCGCCATCTGCTGCGACACATGCTTCTTCTCTTCATCCTTCAACCACCTCGCCGACTGCACACGAATCCCACCACTCTTCACTTTTGGGGAAGATGAGCTCTGCGAGGGGTCCTGAACAACTATGTTGGATACCTCCGACAACGAAGAGCTCAACTTCCTCGCACGCTTCCTCACACGCTCCCTATCTAAATCCACATCATCCTCATCATCACTCTCAAGCACTCTCTTTCGCTCAATCTCAGCCTCCAACGAAGCAACTGCTTTCGCCAACTCATCATTCTCAACAACATTCTCAACAATATTCTCCACCTTGCCGTCTCGCTCTATCGCCAACATTCGCTCCCTCTCTTCAACAATCAACTGCGTGAATCTCAAGTCATTCACCAAACCTCCACTACAATCCGCATGCACTCTATAAAACCGCGCCTGATCCTCAACTCCCTTCAACACTCTACACTTTACACACGCAACCCTATTCAGGATAATCATGTGGTCAGTGCCCGCCTTCTTAACATGCGCCTTGGCGTCCGCACTGCGATTTATTCGACCGCACACACACATTTTGATGTGGAATTTTCGGTTCTTGTCATTTGCCATTACTGAGATTTCTCGTTAACTGTAAGATAATGAAATTTGTATAAGTTTGGAATCATGTAGTACAGTCATATTCCTAAAGCATTACACTTAGTCAGGAATGATAGATTTGAGTGTAGTGAGTGGCACTCGATCCCGTCGACAGCCCGAAGGCCTTGTACTGATCACTAGGGAAGTGAGAGATCTTCCCCGATACCCGCTCTTTACAGCTGAAGACATCATTGTCACTGCCCCGAAGTGATAACAGCAACGCCGAGTCAAAGGTAGTGATCAGTAGCTGGGATCTAACCCCTCAAAGCTGCCTTAGACTTAGTTAAATTTCAAATCTGATAGCAGATTTGAATTCAACATACTTGAAAACCTTAGTCTACATGTTAAAACTTTGAAAAAACTGAAAATTAAGAATTTTTAAAAAATTCCGCATTTTACTACTCATACTACTTTTAAAAAATTTTATCAGTAGTAAAGACACTATCAAACTCTATCATACAAACTTTGAAGTAAGAAGATAGCTTGCCTACTTCAAAAGATAGAGTCCTTTGAAACACCCGATATCGGGAGCTCAGAGCGACGACCGTCGCTTACCTCGTCTTTCGATGAAGTGATCAGACTTACGCTGTGGGTGGTTTATATATCTCGGAAGAAAACTTAAAATGGCTCTATCTCCTAAAGTATTCATCGTAGCGACATGCGGTTTGTTGCAAACGATTCGTCTCATCATTCTCTATCATATGACACAATTTTCATATGACCACGGGAAGTCGGTGGGTCAGCACATGTCCATGTAACATGCCACAAGTGAAAAAATTCCTAAGTGTGGGAGCTCCAGTTTGGTGAAAATTTTGAAAAATTTAAAACTTCCGAATTTCGACCTGGGACCTTTACCAAAACATTTTTCATCAAATTTCACTGACCCCCCCTCCCCCCCTCGTTCGGAGAAATTTGATGAAACAAACTTTGGTCAGGGTCCCAGGTCGAAATGCCACACTTTGGAAAATTTTCAAAATTTTGACCATACAAAGTCACTCTGACACTTAGGATTTCTTCAGGTGAGCTCCGTCCTAAAATCTTGTAGCAGCTCTAACTTTTGAACAGCTGGTCCGATTGACTCGCAACAAAAAATGTCACCGAGCAGTTTTTTCTCCTCTTTCAAACGAGTAGCTGTAAGACAAAATCGGTACACTAGAACCAAAGATAGAAGATTGCTGTCGGGGGGGGAGGTCAGCGAAATTTGATGAAAATGTTTTGGTAAAGGTCCCAGGTCGAAATGCCACACTTTGGAAAATTTTCAAAATTTTACCCATACAAAGCCACTCTGACACTTAGGATTTTTTCAGGTGAGCTACGACATTCCACCCTCCCAACCTGGCCGGCACACCACGCCAACCTGGAGAGCGCATCACACACCACCTCGCGCTACGACGGCCAGAGGGGGGGGACGTCAGACTCGAAGCAACACGGCGGCACACCACGACCGACTCGACTGACAGGAGGGGGGGACGTCAGACTCGAAGCAACACGGCGGCTCACCACGACCGACTCGGCTGACAGGAGGGGGGGGACGTCAGCGACGGCGGCCATCTTGCGCGGTCCAGTGGTGGAGTTTTACTTACTACTGGTGTATCAACCAATTAATCAATTGGCTCCAATTAATCAAAAAGCAATTGGGGTCAATTAATTTTGACAATCCTTGATGCTTATGTGTGTACATGACTTATATTCAATTGTGTGGGATTTTGCCATCTTCATTTATGAACAACAATTGCGAATAAAAGACAATCATAGTCTATTTTTACATGCTCTTCTCTATTTTCAGGAATTAATACATATTGGTGGAATATCTTCAGCCCCTCCGGAACTTCGTTAAATGGGGTCATTCTTGATACTGATGGCGCCATTATACGGGCATTCCTACGAAGACCGTCTACGAATCCTTAGAATTCCAACCCCTCAACGTCTTCGACTCGATATCTTCGATTGACTCTCTGTGATACTTTCTTCAACTTGCGGACTTGCGGTTGTGACTTGAAGCGTTTTCTAAATTTTTAAGCGTTAAGTCTCGTGAACATTTTTTCTCCCAGAGAGTCATTGTCGATTGGAATTTACTACCCCATTATGATGTTTGATCGTCATCGCTAATGGACTTCAAGACAAACATGTTCAATGTTTTCATGCTGCGAAACTAACTTTGTGACATTTCTATTATCTGTATAAGATGCACGTTACAATTAGTTTGTTCATCCATTCAGTGTCAATCGCCTAAGCTTTGTTTTTTATACACCTATGGTAGCAATATAAATACTCAATCATTATGAGGGACTCTGCAGACAATTGACGGCCTTGTTGTGCTCCAAGCATTCCCTCGAATTTTGTCCAAACTCGTTTTCGTGTTGATTTGAAATGCAACTAAAAACTGTGAGCTTCAAAGCTTTATTGTACATTTCTATGAAAAATATTTTGACAATTGTCACTTTGAAACCTCGTTGGAAAAAGACAGTTTTCAAGAATTTCCGTAACTAAGTTTTCCATGACATTGTAATTTATTAAGAATTTTGCTGCAAAAAAACCTTTTAACTTACTGAATGCCTTTCACTGTATGCTTTTTGACTCGCTCTGTTTCAGACGGCACGCTTTGTAAATGTAGAACAAAATCTCTGAACGTTTTGATTTTTATAGCCGGCATATGTCCTGGAATTTTGTCAAGTATACTCGAATCGTGTTATATGAATTATTCAGACTTTTCGGGAAGCATGTTTTATAGTTTTAAATGCTCATGAAATCTGATGGTACTTTATATATGCATCGATGTTGAATTGTTCAGATTCTCAAAAAGTAATTCCCTTTGTGCGTACTAGAAATCCAATATTTTGCTTCTTAATCATTTGAAATTTAATATATGCATGATCGAATTATAGATTATACTTTGTACGATAACATTCATAGAGATTACAAAAACTGAGCTCTGCTCCCCAAAGTAAACAGCAGAAGGAATGAATATCCTTCAAAAATACAATTTTTCATACGTATTTGGAAAATGCACAAAGTTTTACCACCATATAGGATAACGTTTATATAGTAGCACACATCGAACGATCTGATACAAATAATTTTTATGAATATCACTTTTATCAACATAAAGGAAATTTCTCTATCCGGATTTGATCATTCTTCATTTGAAAATCCTTCCAACCAGAAAGCATGCCCACAGCCCAAATACGTATTTCACTTCATCTGAAACACTGTCATTTCAAGTCAAACACCATCGCGCCGTTATCAGTTACATTTTTAAGAATAGAGGTGATATCACGAAAAATTTACAGTTCAACGGAGAAACGGTCATTACCAAATGAAGTTTGAAGCGATGATACGAGGTCACTGAAAAAAACATCTTCGCGGTTGGACCACAACACGGTTGTCCAAATCTGACGATCGCCGGGACGCTGCGAGTATGAGAGATTTATGGATAAAGAATAATTCCAGCAGTTTTCGGAGTTAATTAGCTCACAAGACAAGACGGAAAAGCAGCCGAGTGTAGGTCAGGTATTGAGCCATCGATGCACAGATAAGACGAGTCTGCACAGCCTCAACCATCAACACCTGTAAAAAAGAAGACAAATCTTGTGCTGATGTGCAGAGCAGAATTATCATACTTAACGTATCTTAATTGACATTCTATGGGTAGGCCTACTCAAAGTTTAGAAGAGAAATCATTTATAGCAATTTTAGGTGTTACAGTGAAGACTATTAAGAAAACTGCTTTTGGATCATTTCATCTCTGACAATGTGGGAAGCGATATTCTTAGGAATTTTGATAGCAAATGAAGATATTCAAGAGTGGTTGAATTGTGATCATTAACAATTTATCAATTTTTTTTAATCAATACTTTTAGTATTTGTCAATAATTTTATTTTGATATTCAAGTACCGGTAACTGTTTTTATAAAAAATGCAATCTGCAAATTGAAACAGACCCGTACCGAGATGTAGCCTATTACCGACTGTTGGTCAACTGTTCATGCGATGAAGATATTCAGGAATGCTTGAATTTTTATTATGGTATTTAATACCGCACATGTAATTTTATTTTGATATTTTATTATATTTTAAACAATTTGTTTGAAATCACAATCTGCAAACACATACACACGTAATGTCATCCTGTCTACCGCTTATATCTGACAGCATCTCTGCAGGTAATTCATGGTGGGCCTACAACGAACATGTGACCATAATAGCTAGGCCTACGATGATATTGAAAAGTGCGAAGCATAATTTGTAATAATTAAACACAAATTAAATAAAAGAGTAGCAATGAGTTTGTACTTTGATTGTTTTATATTTATCGTAAAGCATGAAAAATTATTGATTTTGCAAAACTAAACCTATTGTTGGACTGCAACGCATAACTGATCTTTATTACAGTGTGCATGTAGCCAACAACGTGCAGTCCGTCGTGTAGCATCTATGCCTTTTGTGTGCTTGATCATTTTTCTTAAACGACTCAAAATGTTAAATTGATACCATTTTCTAAAATGTGGCAATTCTGAAAAAAATAATTAAATATCATAGGCGGTAGCTACAGGTTTTCAATTCAACATATATAAAATGGAAATAGTGACTAAGCAAGCTTCGTTGATGGATCCATCTTCCAGAAAATAGATTGAATTGCATAACTTAAGCAGATGTCGAATAGCTCACTAGTTTGTCCGCATTGATAAAAACATTCTCCATCTAAAATTTTTGCAGTCCTGAAATAGAACTTTATGACTTATAGCATGTTCAACTGTTTCAAAATGTTTTTCAATTATTTGTCATCCAAATATTGATGCTATTGCACAAGTATACTACATATCTAAATATTGAAGTGCTAAATTAAAATGGTTTTAATGCGCTAATTAAGTTCTTTCGTGCTCATAGTTTCTAAGGTTTTTAGCATACAGCTGTTTTGTCTCAACATAACCAGATGTTTGTGCTATTTTCAATGTAAGCAGACAGAAATTACGAATTTAAAAACAATGTATTACCATTTCAACATATTCCAATTTGATTATGATTCTTTTGACGACACAATCAACTTTTGATCGATTTTTCAACGAGAAACGTCGTTGTGAAGACTGATATACATGCACATTCTCATATTAAATTCAAAGTGAATAAGCCATGGGCATGTGACATCATTTGTGCGACGGAAAACCCAAGTAAAACGATGTGTTTCTTGATAGCCATAATATATATATGTACAAATAAATATTATAGTTATCAAGAAACACATTGCTTTACTTGGGTTTTCGATTACACAAATGAATTCAAAGTATTGGTAGGACTCCTAAAATGTGATAAGTCTGCTAAGAGGAACTAAGAGGAATTGAGATATTTGCTATCAGTAAATTAACTTAAGTATGACGCTAGTAGCTCTTTAGTATTTGTAAAATTGAGAGCAGATACAGCAGTAGTCAGTAGTAAGCAAGTGACAAATACTGGACCGCGCAAGATGGCCGCCGTCGTGGCTGACGTCCCCCCCCCTCTGGAACGACAGTGTCGTGATGTGCCGGCCAGGTTGGCCGCCATCGCGAAAAGTCGCTGACGTCCCCCCCCTCTGGAACGACAGAGTGTGAGACTCGGGTGACTGGGTCCGACCGCCTGGTGGACGTGGGCGACCGTCTAGGTTGACGTGGGCGACCGTCTAGGTTGACATGGGCGACCGTCTAGGTGGACATGGGCGACCGTCTAGGTTGTCTTGGATGGTGAAACGGTGGCCAGATTCGGATTCAGCGTCAAATTCTGCATCAGTGGTGTGATTTCCAGCTCAATCGGCGAGAAAAACTGTTTCTTCAAAATTTTGAC
This sequence comes from Prostheceraeus crozeri, assembly GCA_907163375.1. Taxonomy (NCBI): domain Eukaryota; kingdom Metazoa; phylum Platyhelminthes; order Polycladida; family Euryleptidae; genus Prostheceraeus; species Prostheceraeus crozeri. Next base: position 374,643 of record CAJQUW010014104.1, on the reverse strand, counting down.
ATAGAATGTGGGACGTTTTGGTGTGTAGGGTCCAAACGAAGCCTCGGATGAGAAAACGGAGGCCAGATTCGGATTCAGCGTGAAATTCTGCATCTGTATGGTGAATTTGAAAGCAATCGGAGAGAAAAATTTTTTCGCTGACGCCCCCCCCCTGGACAGCTTGCTTCGATCTTGGCTTCCAGTGGACGGATTTTGTCGAGTGAGGTGTCATTTGAAAGCTAAGAGTGAGACAAATTCAGTGAAACAAACGGCTTGTTCCTATCTGTCTTCGTTTAGATGTGAGACGCCATTTAAGATTTTAGGTCGGAGCTCACTTGAAAAAATCCTAAGTGTCAGAGTAGCTTTGTATGGGTAAAATTTTGAAAATTTTCCAAAGTGTGGAATTTCGACCTGGGACCTTTACCAAAGTTTGTTTCATCAAATTTCGCTGACCCCCCCCCCCGACACCGATCTGCTAACTTTGGTTCTAGTGGACGGATTTTGTTCGTTCGAGTTGCATTGGAAAGAGGATGAAAAACTGCTCGACCGCATTTTTGGTTGCGAGTCAATCGGAGCAGCCGTTCAAAAGTTAGAGCGGTTAGAAGATTTTAGGTCGGAGCTCACCTGAAAAAATCCTAAGTGTCAGAGTGACTTTGTATGGGTAAAATTTTGAAAATTTTCCAAAGTGTGGAATTTCGACCTGGGACCTTTACCAAAGTTTGTTTCATCAAATTTCGCTGACCCCCCCCCTCTGGACAGCTTGCTTCGATCTTGGCTTCCAGTGGACGGATTTTGTCGAGTGAGGTGTCATTTGAAAGCTAAGAGTGAGACAAATTCAGTGAAACAAACGGCTTGTTCCTATCTGTCTTCGTTTAGATGTGAGACGCCATTTAAGATTTTGGGAGATTGGTGAAAAACGACAGAGTTAGAATTTGGGACGTTTTGGGCTGTAGCTTCAAAACGAAGCATCGGATTGGAAAACGGATTTCAGATTTGGAATCAGCTTGATGTTATTGTCCAATGAGGATCATCATCCAATGAGAATCAAGCATTTCTTTATAAATAGCGAGCCTTCCACATTGAGAATCATTCCATCGTTGAATCACACGAGTGACGGACGCACATTTTCTCTCTCTCTCTATTCTATTATCCAACTAAAATGGTAAGTCGCTACTTCCCTCCCTCTCCTCCCTTGAACGTAAACTTAATACAATCTTTTTTCATTTTCAGGCATCTACTCCATCTGCTGCACTAGTAGGACAAAATGGCGGTCAAGCGTTACAAGGTTCGCTACGGTCAGATCATCTACAACTGAGGCCAGTGGAAGAAACATCCAAGGTACATAATCCTACACCGCTACAGCGTAAATTTAAACAAGCCTTGCGTTATGATGATCATAGCGTAGTACTCCAAACGGGAATGCTCCCTTCCACGGATGTCAAGATAATGCACAATCAGTATGGGGACTACATACTGATCCCCGTGAGTCCGTACATTCGCCACCAACTTGATATTATTGAGGAGTACGTGACATTAAATATGGACATTCCTACTCCTCTTGCTCAAGAGTGGAAGGCGAGAGATGACAAGGATACTCCCTATAGAAAGATTTGGGATGGTAATCACATTTGCCTACCGGTATCACATTGGTGTACTTACTATAAGAAGGATGGAGATCATTCAATACCCATCAGATGTGATGAGCTCGGAGAAGGTACTTGGGATATCCTTTTCAAAGTGAATGGGCTATATTATGGTCGACACAAGGATAATAAAATAGCCTCTCTCTCCATGCATATGGAATCCATCCTATATATTCCGAAACCACCCAACGTGGACGACATAATTGATCAAATCCTTAACAGCAGTGGTACGAAGCGCAAGTCGGAGAAGAATGCTACATCAAAACGCAAATCAAAGAAGGAGAATTACTAGTCCTTTCCTAACTCTACCCTATGACAATTCGCTTATGTGCTTTGAGTGTCGTAGACGTGGTCTTATTAGATACATTTTACTTCTTCGTTGCCATCATATCATTTGTGTATTTTGTCGTGAAAAGCATCGATGTAATTCTTCATTTTGTAATATGTTATAGAACGCTTCCTTAGATGTGTAAATTTCCGTTTTAGGCTTCTATCATCATTTTTATGGATTGTGAGGGTGAACCTGTACAGGAGCTCAGTGCTATTGCTACAATTGGACGTATCAGATTGTCAGTGTCTATCATCAACATGCCAACTGCGATCCCAATGTTGATCAATGGGCGAGAAAACACATTCATGGACTTAATCTGAAATATTTGCAAGACTATGGCTTTTCTTGTGAGAGTGCTCTTCTTATTGACTTTAAACGATGGTTAGCTGCTTTCAATGTTATACGCATCTTTTGTAATAATCCTGGCAAGGAGAGGAAAGTATTTCCCAATCTAATCATTGATGATATTTTGCTCCCGCCTTGGGATAGTAGAGTGAATCAACATTATCATGAAGTCACGAAACGTTTTAAGGATTTGTGTGTTCCTATTTTGTCTGTTCGTTGTAGTAGCTACGTTCATAACCAATGCTTCTTTCCTCCTTACCTCAACACTGCCAAAGTCCTGTATGGTTATCATTGCTCGCTATATGATAGTTACCAGCTGTATCTATTTTATCTCTTTCAAACCATTGATTTATAATGCATGCTTGTTACCATTATTCAATAAATGTTACTATGAGAAGAGTTGTTGTTTTCATGCAATGGATGGGTTAGATAAAGGGCGATCATGTCTTTCTCAAACGACTGCGGAACCTTACGTTTTCATAGGCAAAGTTTAAAAGGAGCTGTTCAAGATTATGTGATAAAATTTCATAAAGATGAGACCGACATCGAAGCAGTGGTCGATGATGCTAGCACTATATTTCTAGAGTTAATGAATACATTCTCTGATAGCATTATCATGGCGCGATTAGTTGCGAAAATTAAGTTTAGTCATTTTGGAAAGGAAGAGGTGGAAAGTCGCTCTTTCCATTTTGCTTCTTATTCAATGGAAGTGGTAGATCACCCCCAAGAATTTTTTAAAAGACATATGATAAAAATTGCTGAACGTCTTAACGCATTTAACCATCATGGTAGCAGTCTAGTGATTGAAGCGATTTCAGATATTCACATTCAACTTTCCATAAAGAAAAATTGAAAATGCAGTGGTACTTGATTGTAGCACAACTGGTTTTCGAGCTATGTCTGCTCACTCTCGAAGTATATTCCTTCTGTACATGCGTCTATTATTTAGAAAAGGCTAGCAAATTCATATCTTCAAAAAGACTTGCTATAGACATCAGTAATGGTGAAACTATGTGTTGCGATGTATGTAAGCGAAAGGATGGAAATGAAAAGCGCATCTTCAAGAGATGTAAGCATGCTTTTTGTCAACGCTGTTTCATACGTAATTGCATTCAACTTTGCCAATGTAACCACTGTGATATTGCTCATTTCGAGTGTCACTTATGTCGCAATAGTTAGTACCTATGCAAATGTGGTAAAGATAGGTTTTAGCAAAGACTAACACGGAAAATGGCGAAACGTAAAATGACGAAACGTAAAAGTCAAAAGTTTTCTTCAGCCATTCAAGCTCTCCGACGAATGAAAGCAAATCAGCGATACAATGCTATACGACATGCTAACGATAAATTCATTTGTGAAATTATTTCTCATGTGAGAAAGTTGAGGACGAAGAAATTAGCACCAAAACAACGAAAGTTACTTAAGCGATATGCTACAAAATTGCGTTTCATCTCCAATCCTAAAGTCACCCTTCAAAGAAAGAGGAAAACTCTAACACAAAAGGGCGGTTTCCTTTCAGCAATACTTCCGATGTTAGCTCCTGTCGTGGGTAACCTATTGGGTAATATCTTTGGCTCTAAGCGTTAATTATGCAAATGTTGAGTCTCAAAGTAATAAAATGGATTTCAGACTTCAATGTGATAAAGTTCTGACTGTATCAGGTCCATCTCATGCAGGTAAAACTGTTTTCACGCTGAATTTATTGGATAAAAGAAAGGAGTTGTTTAAGGAACCTATCAATCGAGTGATTTGGTGTTATGGTATTTATCAACCGTCGCTGTTTCAGGAATTGCAAAGTCGCAACTTTATTCGACATGAAGGAATTATTCCAGTGGATAAACTTCAGTCTAATGATGTTGTTGTATTGGATGATTTATTAAAAGAAAGTAAGAATTCAAAAGATGTTACAGATATGTTCACTCGCGCAGCACACCATAAAAGGTGTTTTATCATCTATATTACACAAAATTTGTTTCCTGATGGAAAAGAAGCTCGTACACGAAACCTGAATACACACTATTATGCTATTTTCAAGAATCCGCGAGATAAAAGTCAATTTGAAATTTTAGCGCGACAAGTTGCACCCAGAGGATCAAAAGCCTTAATTGAAATTTTTCAAGCAGCTACTGAAAAACCATACGGTTACTTATTCATTGACTTTACGCAAGAGTGTCCGGAAGAATTTAGATTTCGAAGTGATATTTTGAAAACTCCCATGATTATCTACAAACTATGAGTTCTTATTCTCGCATGATTGTTATTCCTCAGGATGAATATGTACAATTGACTGCCATGCAGCAAGTAAAGCAACCTCTTGCAAATCAAATGTATAGGAAAGAAATAGATTATCAGCAAAATGTTCACATCAAAGATCCACATCGTGCTGTATTATTACAATCGGAAACTGTTGAGCAATTAAAAAACTTGAAGAATAAGATGCGTGACTCTGTATCGACTGCTACACCTTTAGCATCTCGCGCACATGCCATATCTCTTTTCAACAGTATTGAGCCCCATCTCAATGTAAATGATAGAGGAGAAATCATTACAGATGAAAATAAAGTGATTGATGCTTCACGTTATGAAGACTTGATTCAGTATGCGACACGTAGAAAGCGCCGTCAGGGCTATGTTCCACCTGGTTGGTCATACTTTCTTAAACTATTGAAAAAGCATAATGTACCAAAATTTGCTTTAAATAATGAGACATTGAAAGAACTTGATTCAACAGTGGCTACTACTCCAATGCTTCAGACGATGAAAATGCCAACAAATTGGTTTAAGGCGTCACCTGCTACATCCCCTCCCACACTCACTAAGCAAACAAGAGGAAGAACTCGACGTAGATCTACATCGCCACTAAAACTGGTAAAAGGAAAACGTAAAACAGCTCCTCCCAGGAAATACATGTTCTCAGACTATTAATATGAAGCAGATGTGTTGCTTGCCATGTAATGAGCCGCCAGAGGTGAATGTCGTTGTCACTTGCACTTGCTGCGCCAGCTCTCATAATGAAACCCCTAAGCAATGTGAACACGATCGCAAAACCGCTAAAGCTAAATGCTGCAGTTGTTGTAAATGTAGAAAGGCAAGAAAACAAAAAGATGAGAAGGAGGAAAAAGAGTCAGTCGTCATCGACTGAACGTTTGAAGTCAATCTATTATGATGTAAAACATCCGGCAGGATTTGCATCTATCAAGAAATTATCAAAAGCGAGTGGTCTTCCACAATCACAAGTGAAACGATGGTTAAAGGGTCAGGCTACCTATACACTCCACAAACAAGCGAAAAAGAAGTACCGCACCCGCCATTATATTGTTCATGACATCGATGAACAGTGACAAGCAGATTTGTGCGATGTTGCCTCTATTTCAAAACATAACTCGGGCAATAATTTTATTTTAACCGTCATTGATATTTTCTCGCGTTATGCGTGGGCTCAACCTTTAAAAACTAAAGAAGGGAAAGGAGTAGCAAAAGCATTCCAAACAATTTTTCGAGAAGGTCGCATTCCAAAAAGAATTCAGAGTGATCAAGGAAAAGAGTTTGAAAATCAGCATGTGACAAGATTATTTGAGAGGCATGACATTGAGTTGTTTAGTGTAAAGAGTGCTTATAAAGCTGCACTCGTTGAACGTTTTAATCGCACATTAAAAAATCGCTTGTGGCGACATTTTACTGCCAACTTGACACAAAATTGGACAAAGGTTATACAAGATACACTCCATGCCTACAATCACTCTATCCATCGTTCTATTGGACTCAGACCAGTAGATGTAAATGCTGACAATGTAGATAAAGTGCGCGAATCATTCCAACGTAAACGCACTCATGTGAAAAGTGATGTGAAAATTGGCGATAAAGTTCGTATCTCAAAAGTGAAAAGTGTTTTTGCTAAAGGGTACCTCCCGAATTGGACAGAGGAGGTATTTACAGTATCAAGGATTAATCAAAAAGACTCTCCGACCACCTACAAGTTGAAAGATTACGATAATGAAGAAATTGAGGGTAGCTTTTACCGCGATGAGATTGAGGTAGTCACTGAAAGTGAAACATATTTGGTAGAGAAAATCATTCGATGTAAAAAACGGCAAGGTGAAGAATGGTGTCTTGTTAAATGGGCTGGTTATCCTTCAAGTATGAACTCTTGGATGCGTCGTGCCGACATCTTTCATCTAAGTGATCGACAGTGATTCCTGCAAAGTTGTAACTAACAATGTTTAGGGTTTGAGCTATGAATCCAACTGCCTCATTTTATTCACGACCCTCCTATGTAAGTGGCGGAGGACAAATTTACATCGGCGCACGCCGCCAACGTGGAGGTAGCATACTTGGTGCACTGAAATCTGTTGTAGCACCTCTCATATCCAATGTCGGTAGATCTTTAAAACGAAATGTTTTAAGTAATGCCGTTGGCTTTGCTGGTGATGTTGCTAGTGATCTTTCCAGAGGTAGAAGTTTTAAGAGCAGTTTGTTGAATCGTGGGAAGGAACGCGGTTTAAAAACATTGAAGCAGACCATTGCTGGTGTTACTCAAGGAAAGAAATCACCTAAACGAATGAATAAAGGAAGGAGGAAACATCGCGGAGCTGGTAAGGTGCGATCTTCAGTCAAAAGGCATTCACGCAAACGTCGCAGAGGCTCTAATCATTCATCAGGCGCTAAACGACGACGCTGCCATAACTTCTAATCATGGAGTGTAAAACTTCCGGTTTTTGTTTGTTCGATCAACAAGCCATACAGACAGATATTCTTAGTTTAAGTATTGTAGATTATCATCCTCGAACAGCTGAGAATGCTGGTCCCATTGAATTTGTTATTCCTGGTGGTAGTGATGACTACATAGATTTGAGTTATGCGATGCTTGATTTGAGGTTTAGAATTCAGCAAGCAGATGGAACTGCTATTGACGATGCACATAAAGTTGGACTGAACAATTTACCATTGACTACATTACTTCGTGATGTTTCTCTAACGATTGGAGAGCAGCAGGTGGAAGGTGGTCAAAGCGATTATCCCTATAAATCATATTTCAATCATGTATCACAGTTTCATCCAGCAGCACAAAAAAGTCATATGGAAGCCATGGGATGGTACAGAGATGAAGCAGGAAAATTTGATGTTGAAACAAACAGTGGCTTTGTAAAGCGATCTGCTATGATTAAAGATAGTAGAGTATGTCAGCTATATGGTCCGCTGAATTTAGACTTCTTTAGACAGTCAAAGTTTTTACTGTGTAATACCAGCATGCGACTCAAGCTGACATTGAATAAGCCTGAATTTGCGCTGAATGCATTTGCTAAAGTTGACAATTTTAGAATTCATGTGGAAGATATTGCACTTTACATTCGTCGAGTAGTACCGAATCCAAGTGTCATTAGAGGGCATGCTGAAGGTCTTAACCGCCAAAATGCCATTTACCCCGTTCAGCATACAAAGCTTCTCACCTTTACAATTCCGAAAGATCAAAAGAGTTTCATGAAAGATGGCCTCTTTCCATCGGAAGCACCGAAGCTCCTCATGGTGGCAATGGTTGAAAATGATGCATTTAATGGTAATATAAAGAAGAATCCTTTCAATTTTAAACACAATCAGTTAAGTGAAATTGCTTTACGTGTAAATGGTGTGAGTCATCCTGGTCCACCCTACAAACCAGATTTTGCTTCGGATCAATTTATGCGCAGTTATGTTGATTTTATGGATGTCTTTGGCTTTTACAATACGGATGACACCAACGGACTGACTATGAAAGAGTTTAAGAGTGGATATACTATTTATGCATTTGATTTGACTGCTGACAGCGATATTAGTGCACCCTATCGTCAAGCGAACGTGCCTCATAATATTCGTTTGGATTTGACGTTCAAAAGAACACTACCTGAGACGATCAATGTATTAATTTATGCAGTCTTCGATTCAAATATTGAAATTACAAAGTATCGTGACGTGATTCTTCAGTATAATCGTTAATGAGTTGGTTGACTGCTGACGATATTAAGACTAAAGTGCAGCGTAATGCAGACGAAGCGACGTTGAAAGCTTTCGATAATGTCTATTCACTCGATACCTTACCACCTGCAGTAAATCACTATCCCATCTTTATTGTGCTAAACACTCATTCACAGAATTTAGGCGGTGAGCATTGGAAAGCGATCTTTATTGGAGAAGACCGACGTGGTGAACTATTTGACTCTCTTGCTCAACCTCCAAATATACCAACACAGCAGTGGTTGAGAAAACATACGCGTCAATATCAGCGAAATGAACGCATACTACAACATCCACTTTCATCAACGTGTGGTGCTTTTGTACTGTACTTCATCTTAAGACGTTTACATGTATCTCGATTTGCATCTGTTATTCAAAACTTTTCATGTAATCCATCCTCTAATGAAAAAATGATTTGTAAGTTCTATCATGATTTGAAATAAAAACATCATGTTGGAAAAATTGTTTTTTATTTTACAATCCGCTGGGTACGTACATACTCAATGAGATAGTCTAGGATCATATTTGCTTGTACATGAGATTTTAGTCCAGTAATGATCACTTTACTATTATGAAAGATTGCCACATGCACAGGTAACCAACAACTAATGAGAGCTGCAGGAAAAAGTTCGGGTTCATAACACCAACTGTAACTGCTGGTACGAATCTTCAAAAATGATAGACTGTCACTCAATTGAGTAGAGATCACCATATTGTCCACAGTCAGATTCGACATCACACACCTCTCCCTCTTCCATATCCGACGTAGTAGTCTTTGTAGCTCTAAGCGCATTGACTGCGCCGATGAATGAGAAAGGGCGCCGAGAATCTGTACAGTCCCATTTGGGAAGAGTTGAAGATTCCGTGAATTGTTCATCTTCACCACTAACATTTGAGGACGGCCCGGGTAATACTTGCTGTTTGGAAGGTGTTGGTGTAATGTTGTGAGATCGATTTTGGTGTAGAGTCTGAAGCGACGGAGAATGTTGACGATGGTGTAGCGATGGCGCTTCATGATGAAAGAATGAGTAAATTGAGCGATGTACCTTCCTTTTATACTTTTCCCAACTACCTTGATGAAATGTGAAGTTAGTATGAAGTTGGGAATGATAGAGTTGAATTCGCCGATTGTTGACGCGCAGCCAGATGCGATTTCCAATACGTGAATGTCTTTTCATATAGAAGTATTTCAAGTCCTTCATGATATGATGTAGAGATTGAAAATGACGATAAGATAAAGCAAACTCTCTTCTCACATTTCCAGTTGAATCTTTGAAATAGACGTTTCGATCATGATCCGTTTCAATACGTTGTAGGGAATCTAATTTCCAACTCATGATGTGTGGTAGTCATGTCTGATTAAGATTTGCATAGTAGGGCGATGAACTCACGACGAATAAATGTCATGATGGAGCGATGTATGTATCTTCTATACTTCTCCCAATTGTATTTGCGAAATGAGAAACAGTTTGCGGAATGAGAATGGTAGATTTGAATTTCATTTCTGTAATGTTGAAGCCAAACTTGATCACCCAAGGAGATGAATCTTAATGTTTCAAAATATTCCAAATCCCTCATGATATCATTGAGGTTGACAAATTGTCGCCATGTTAATGTAATTCCTCTTGATGTATGACCATGAGAATTTTTGAAATGTACCTTTCCATCACGATCAACTCTGATATATTGTAGAGAGTCCAAAATCCAAGTCTTCATGATGTTATGCAAAGTTGCAGATTAGCAATATAAAAATGTCGTTTTATCATATTTTGCTTAGCAATGCGGCTACAAAGAGATTTACTAGTAATCGAGCCGCACTCTTTTCTACTCCCATTGATCATGCACAACAGCTAAATGGAAATTGGGAAGTGGGTGTCACTCAACTTGTTTATAGCAACTGTGTCTATACTTTTGATCATGAGGTGATGACTATTAATATGAGGCGTACAGCTGCTTACCAATGTGAAAAGGGCTGCCGAGTATACATTCCACAGTGGCCAAAGAAAGATCTCTTATTATGTAAAAAGTTTATATATGATTTCCTGAATAAAGCGTGTAAACATATTGCCCAATTTACTCCGCACAATGATGATTATACTTATATACATCATGTAGTTGAGAAAGATTGGATTGTTGGTTTAAGTCCAAGTTTAAGAAATGATTTAGGCTACCTCGCTAGCGCCTTGACAAGCTATGATAATTTTAACGTTAATTACCACATAAGTGGTCATAAACAGTTAATATATCGAGAGGAAGCTTATTATGTAGATCTTATTCCAAAAAATGAGAAGACGTTGGTGAAGAAGATTGTGATTAAGCCAAGAAAGACAAACATGACTCCTGAAACATTATTGGAGAAATTTAATTATCTCCTTCGAGTTGATGGTAAACAAGTGGCAACATTGACTTATATCAAATCATCTAATCATATTGCAATAAGTAAATTAAATGATGATGATCTAATATTAGTTTGTTCAAAAGATTTTCATCAGTTCTTACGACATCGTTCTGCAGCTGTTCATGGAAAATTTAATATGCAACATTTACCATATGAAAGGTCAAATCAATTTGATACAGAATGGAGCGTATCTTTATACAGAAAGTGTGTAGAGCCTTTAGGTGGTATCTTACATGAAACAAGAGTGTTGATGCCTCGCATTATTACTTCAGTTAAATTGGTTGTAGATTATTTAAATGAAGTGATTAATGACCAACATATTTCATTTTCTGAAAAAGAAGGTACTTTGTCTCTCACTATAAGTGGAAAAGGTATTGAACTAATTATGGATAAAACTCTAATGGACATTTTGGGTTTTGACCAAAATATCTTTAAAAGTGGTACTGTAACCAAAGCTAGCGCAGACATGTCGCTATCGCGTCGTATTAACTATTTTCAGATATATTCCAATATTGGTGAAGATGTACGTGTGGGAGATGTTGAAGCTCCATTGCTAGCAATGATACCATACCAGCCAAAAAGCTGCAGTATTTTATCTGAGCATACTTTCAAGAAAGTGCATTATACAAAGCTGAAATCAAACTACATCCCACAAATTGATATTGCCATTTATGACGATGCTGGTGCGTTGATCCCTTTTCATAAAGATGCTGTGACAAGTATCACACTCCATTTCCGAATGAAGAGTTAATGCAAAAGTATGCTAATATATTTTTCCAATGTGAATAATATGGAAAGTGAAAATAAGGACTCGTTTCTAATCTACTTGCCCAGTAATGCCTCTATGAATAAATTTCCCAAAAATAAACCATCAGACTATCGAGTAGAATTAAATCGGCCACTGCATTTAGAAGGTGAATGGGAGGTTGGCGTTTCTAGTATTTGCTATGATAGCAATATTCAGAATGTGAATGATTTGGAAGAAATGATATTGACTCCTCGCACCCATGATGGAATAACGATGAATAATGCATTTCAGTTCCCATACAATTTAACGTCAGATGGAAAGTGGAACTATGAATGGATTCAGATAAAATCAGATTCTTATGAGCCATTTGGGAATGAGAAAATTATTAAGGCATTCAACAGTGGTAATACTTCCATCATGAAGAATAAAAATCAGAAAGCTTATGAGTTTACTATCTATCATTGGAGTGGGAGACAGTTCCTCCGCTTTCATTCTTTTACTAAAGGTCTTACACTGAGGTTGGATAATGAATTCTATCCACATCTTGGTTTTGGTCATGGACTACATCTAACGTCAATTGCTACTGCAAATGTTAAAAAGTTTATTCAAATCGAATCAACAAATTTCATTATAGATTTAAAATATTTGATGAAGATGTTGTAGAATGCGAAGAACGCATCATTTTGAAAAAGCGTGGTGTTCAACCTTTATCACTTATTGAGTTAGTAAAACGATGGAATGAGACTGTGGGTAAGAAGTATGGAGAGAAAATTATGGCGGACAAAAATAAGTTGGTTATTCAGAAATATAATGACAAACTTACAGTTTATTTCTCTCCAACCTTGCGTCATTTTGTAAGACATTATACGCCTATTATTGGAAGCGGTGTGGTGTATGGTTCTCATGAATATCACACTAAAGCTGATTCAGTTAATGATGAATGGTGGGTGGACATCTATGGCGATCGCATCAAGAAAATTTACCAGTCTTATGAAGAATCTAAAGTTGCTATCAATATAATGCCGCGTCTATATCATACAGTTGAAAGCTTCATTCATGTAGTAAATCCTTATATACAACAGAAGTTGAAGCATGTGATGAAAAGTAAATATGATGCAAAGACACACCACATTTCGTTTTCAATTGAAAATCAACGCGTTGTTCTGAAACTGGGTGATGACATTCAATGTCAATTGAGTAAAAATTTGAAAAAACTCTTTGGCTTTTCAATGCTACAAACTGTGTTTGCTGCTGCGCATACGATTGGTATAGAAACACCAATGACACTTGATAAACATGAACAGCACCTTTACATTCAAAGTGATTTGATTTTACCTATTTCTGTTGGCGAGAAAAAAGAATACATTTTACGTGATTTCATTCATGATAAAGACGCTTCATATCGAATAGTCGAGAAGATGTTTGAATCTATTTTCTATCATCCCGTCGTCAAACAAACTATACCCTCTATTGCTATCAAAATTACCAATGGTTTACAAGAGTGTATCCATGTGAAAGATACTAAATCCCTCGTAACTTTAGTGTTTCGGAAAACAAAGTGAAGTCATTGTGATATGTTTATTGAAATAAAAATATGTATATGAAAAAGTCTTTTCACAGATATAGGGGGAATGGGCTGACTGTAGGCATATATTCACAAGGAAGAAACGATCTCATGTGATACATAAAACAACCATGTATATCTACAAAAAGCAACATCAAAATACTGAGTTAAAGTTGATTATGTCAATACATCTCCTGAATGTGGTAGCGTGAGTTTTATTCTTTTGGGTGGAGGTATGTTTGTGTCAGGATGTCCATGTGGAAGAGATGTGTTATGTCCTATCCAACACCTCTTATCCTCCCATGCTGAAAGTGCTCGTTTCTTGAACGTGTACGTTTTCACAGTATGAACTTGAGATTTTAAGATTGTCATATTGACAAACGTTATAGTTTTATTTTTATAGGCCTTCTTATAGGACCGATGTTTCATTTTATGAACAATGGATTTTGATATACCTTTAGCACGCTTAATACTATCTGCACATTCTTTTAGTTTCATGGAATACATTTTAGGACGGAGGAGAATCATTTCATCTATTTCCTTTCCTGCTGTTTCATCCTTAAAACAACCAAGTTTGGCTTTATTCTGTATGGAATAGAGTGGATGAGTGGGATTGTAGTTAGATGTGTCGAAATATTTTTCTAATGACTTACCTACTTCATTAAAATTTAAATCTTTTTGAGTGGTAATTCCTAAAAAGAAACTATCTGTATCACCACCCAGCAAGCGAACCTCTTTTACGAGAGGGCATGGTTTTAATATTTTGTAGAAGAGTTGATACATTTCAAGCTTGGAATAATCTAAAACGGCTTGCCCAATATAGATGGGTTTGCACAACTCAACTTCTGATTTAATCATTTTAACACCTACAAGATCCTCATCGATGATGTCTCTATCAATGAAAAGAGGTGATGAGGTCAATTTCTGATATTTTTGTTCATCAACGACTAGTTTGTAATTCATACGTTTTCTAACATCCTCCATGGTCTTTCCGAATAGACTGTTATTCTTATATTTATAAAAATCCTTTTCAAAATTATTTTGGGCGAGTGCACGTTTTTGACTGTTACTATCTATGTAGGGTTTGAGGAAGGCTTTCTGTCTAAATTTGATAATGCGGTGAACTGACTTTAGAAGCATGCCCATTTCTAAATAGAATTTTAATATGCAGAAGTGTACGAGATAATTTTTCTTATCATATTGGGTGAGTAAAAGTTTGCGGCATGGTTTGTACCTTGGCTGTCCACACTCTGTTAAGTTATTATGAAATTGTGACATGAATGGTGAAAACATATCTTCAGTCACTTCGCCAGATTCAGGTGCGAGTGGGAAATCAGCAGTTTTATTTTTAATACTATTTGGATAAATCAAATCCACTTCAAAATAATATCCCCAATCACCTTCATCTGGAATATTCAGTATGTTTGAAGGGTTGGAGTAATACTCAAGCTCATCTTGATTTAACCAACTAAACTCGGAATGAGGTAGTGGTTTAGACAGTGAACTGCCATATAAATTATTTTGGTCATAGTACTTTAGGTGGATATGATCATCACCTACTGTTTCAGATTTTATATGATGTTTATTTACAAATGTGAGACCACCGCGTATTCCGCGCTCAAATATATTATACATCTCCGGGTCTTGTAAGAGATGAATGGTCTCACCAGTCATTTTAAAGGCTGATTTAAAGGACATGGCTGGTAGACTGACAAAGTGGACAGGATCTAATTTGTCTTCTTCTAATGCCACTCGTCGAAACTCCTGAAAGACATCAGCCAGCAAAATGACATCTAATTCTAAGTAAGCGATCATATAATCGCCAAACGTTTTACAATTAAATTTTAACCATGCCTCTTGAGCATGTTCATAGTCCTCTACTGGACAATCTTCACCCGTCAAATCGTTTTTGAATTTGTCAATGGAAGGAAGGGTTGTTTCATTTAGTTTAGACATTGAGCTAAAATACGCATAAGGAAAGACTCCTTTGCGAGTGATTATTTCATCCGTTAAGTTTGGATAGTGTTTCTTCAAAGTTTGACTATGGGGAAGAAACTTGAGATTTCGAACGAGAGAAGCTAGTGACGCTGACATGAATTGAAATGAATCTAAAAATTTTATTTCGAAGAAGACTATCTTATTTTCTTTAGTTTTATCTACTGGTACTTTTGCTGTCATTGCCATGAATTTTTCTCTCGCTTGTGCTATTACATTGAACTGCCACGATTTCATCTGGCTCAACCCTCCTTTTATGAGCATATGACTGTCATAGCCCTTAAAGTTATGAAAAATGACGGGTAGTACACGACGTCTCAACCTAAGTGAAAAGTTACATTTGGAGCAGAGTGCGTTTCTAAATATACCAGTGATGTGATCATGATCACGCACTTTCTTAATTTTATCGTCATCAAACGTTTTATGACATTTAGGACAGGATGTGCAACTTTCAAATTTTTGTTTGTCTTCATCTGACATATGTAGTGACTTACGCTGCAATTGGGAATCATATGATTGTTGAAATTTAGCAGCTTTATCGAGAAATTCTAGAAATTTTGAAATGCAATCTTCACCTTGCCAAGTATGCATTTTGTTTTGTCTATTCCTAAAGTGGTCATGCCATACTTCATAGCAGGATATGGCTGCTGGCTTGTGGATGATATCATCAATGTAGCATTCTATGTCTGCGTAAATGACACGCAGGGGACTTAATTCGTCACCATTATCCCTATGTGAAAAGATTTTATCTTTGGGCATGCGTTCCATTTGTAATTTACCTCGCTTACACCATTCGTAATGAGTTTCAAATTTAGTTTTCCTCCTAAAGTGGCGAATACATCTGTCGCAGTAATATAACTCTCTACTAGAGTTTTCTAAGTGGTGGTATAAGCGAGAGATTTTGGGAATACCGCAGTAGTGCCATTCCTCACTATCATCCTGTTTTACTAATAACAGGTTTACTGTACGTTCATAACAACTCGAACGCGAATTATAGCGGGCACCCTTCAACCCCTTCTCCCACACGTGAACGACAATTTTAATCTTATTATGTTTTTCGAACGTTTCTACATCTTTGATTTTCATGTTGTTACTATCACAACCTTCAAAGTCTAGTTCATCCTCCCACTGTCTATAGCTATAGGTGCGATCTCGGTGCGCGTTGATATCATTATAGTGAAGGATGGATAGGACTGCATATTTGAAACACTGTGATGTACAATCGACATTGATGACAGCTTTCTTATTATACAACGTTTTTGGTAGTTTAAATGTGCCTCGAGCTGCATGACTTTCTAATAGGGAAATTTTGAACATGGCTGAGTCCACACCATCAAAAATGAGAGCGCTGTCGCGCTGATTGAATTTATCTACATTTGATTTTAAACATTGAATGTGAAAATTTAGCCAAGACTCGCAGTCTACAACTTCGGTTGCGGAAGAGGAAGGAACATGAAACTGTATTCTCTCCGTCACTTGACCCGTTTGAAAATCTATCTTAATATATTTTAGTTTAAGGTAGATGAGCGACTTCATTCTAAAACTGTCTAAATTGTTGAAGAGCGCTTCGATAATGTTAGAATTTTGAAGGAGCCACTCAGGAAAATCTACTATTTGAGTATTGGACTCCATGCAGTAGTCGCGTACTAAATTATTATGTGAAACATTAATGAGGGAGATGGTAGAGGTACCGTTGGTGTAGTGATCATTTGCATGCGTGTGTTGAAGTCTGTGCGAAGATCGCTGAAAGCGGCTATCGAAAGAAAGAGGGCACAAATCGCAAGGAAAGGAGATGTCATCGTCAGAATCAACTTCACCTCCGGAGATTGACGCCGCTTTGTGTTGACACACACGTTGTTTGATGTGTCGAAGGAGACTGTGCTTCCTTGTAAACATATGTCCGCAGTCGGCACATTCCCACTCGTTGCCTTGTCGCGAGAATCCTGAGCTGGAACTCACATCACCTGAAAGAGAAATCATTCTATCATCTCTGTTCAAGTCTCAGTGTATTGTTACAACCTACCTTGACTCAATAACTCTAAACTTTCCTCGAGAAGGGAGGGCGTTGGTGATGAAGTTGATGCCTGAAATTGAGGAAGATGCTATTAACCACACGTTTGAGGGAGATGAGTGAAGAAATCTTCAACTTACCATTTCAATGAAATCAAGTTTAAGGTTGATGCTTCAATAAGATAGAGACTTCACTCAATTAATACGTCTCAAATTTGGAATTCACTTGTACACCTCAAATAATAGCAGAATTCGCTAGAGAACACTTCACTTATACGTCTCAAAGACAGAGTGAAATGACACGGATGTCACTTTGCTTATATCCTTTCATGCTCATCATTCATTGGCTGTTCATTCTGATTGGTTGCTTGTTGATACTTAAGAAGTAGAAAAATGTTAAAGTTATCATTATTCAAAGTCAGCATTTCAAAGACAACATGGCAAGTCCTCCAACAACACCAAATACCGCATTGGAGTTCTCCTCTCCATGCACATCAGCAAAGGTGCTCGTTGCACCAAATGCACCAAGAAAGGCGAAGGTGGAGAAGACATACAATCTCGACAATATACGAAAGTTATCATTATCGGAGGATGATGAAGAGGAGTTACCCGACCTAACGGCATACGGTGGAAATATTTACAATATGATGTCGAAGGGGTGATGGAGATGACCAGCAAGTCGCACTTGCATCAAATATGGGAGTGGTACACCCCTAACTCCCAACCGCGAACCGTGGAGGAGTGGGCGTACATTGACAACGTGAGGGACGCTGCAGAAGAACGTTTAAAGCAGCTCAACTGTTTTTGTGATCTATGTAAAGTCAGACTCTGGGACGATATTGACGATGAAGACCTTTTAAAATACATGCCATAATAAATGTTTATTTCGTATTATCTTTGCTTTCATACTGACTTACTTGAATGGGACTTTAGTGAATAATTTAACCATGTATACTTTTTCATTTGGAAATAGTAGCACGCTTAGTTTAACTTGCAAATCTTATAACATTTCATATGGGTGATAATGGTAGATGAAATAGTGTTAAATAAAATTAAGATAGCTTACATGATTCTGGGATAGCAATCGACTGCGATCCATGTGTAAAGAGCTTGTTAGACTACGGAAGAGAGAAGTGTGTTATGTTGCGTGTGGCGCGTGAGTGTCCTCCCTTTCATTCCATTCATCAATTCGTCTCATTGATAGAGACAGGTAGAACTCATGGCTCTCATAACGTATGCAATGGAAAGTTTTAGGCAACCTTCGACAGTTGGCTAAATGTCGCCCTGGCGCGAATGCATACTACGTTGAGACAGAGGCAATCACTTGCAAACATGACGCAGAGAGGTTTAACAAGATTGACCATTGCCGAATGTCCCTTGCGGTATACATAGCTACGGGTTTCACCGCCGCCCTTTACAGGAACGCCCGTCGAAAGGAAGTATTACACCGAACTTCATTTGCAACGTTCAAGTTGACTGATAGCAGATTCAACTTAATGATAGTATTCGCCAGTCCGAAGACTGCCCAGGGCAAACCGCGAGGAGGTTCTATCATGTCTTGCCCCATGGTGGCCCTTAAGAGAGCCGATGGTTCGTTCTCGGGATTAGGTTGACTATTGGCTGGAGTAGTCAAGGGGTATGACAGTTAGGTTGTCATAAACCCTGTGCCGCCTAAGCCGTGCTGGTGCATCTGGCACCTTTCGGATGCGGGTGGTATTTGGAGTCCACACCTCATCCGTCCAAACGATCCTCTTGATCTTCCCCTTCTTCTCATCCTCCTCATCCCACTCGTCGAGGATGACGAACTCGGGAATGGCGTTGTCTTCATCGATGAAGACGGGAATGTTGTCGGCAGATGTGGCTTCCATCGTGACTTCAAATTGAATGAGAAGCGCTACAATCTTCTGGCTTATATAGGGTTTTCAACAATGAATTGCTCAACAGCGAATCAGAATGCTTCAGGGATAGCAATCGACTGCATAATGTTCAAGTTGACTGATAGCAGATTCAACTTAATGATAGTATTCGCCAGTCCGAAGACTGCCCAGGGCAAACCGCGAGGAGGTTCTATCATGTCTTGCCCCATGGTGGCCCTTAAGAGAGCCGATGGTTCATTCTCGGGAGTAACGTCATCTTACACCCTACCAATTCTGCTGAGATAGTCAAAGACTCTCTCTTTGGTAGCACTGTCGACTTCCACACTAACTGGTACATGGCTAAAAAGTGGAATGTAGCGCCATTCCGTTGGATTGACAGCAGTTGCTGTCATCGGATTGCCAATCCGAGCAAGATTGTTGTGGACTCTGTCTTGCTCCTCTAGCCTGACAAACTCCTCAAATAAATTTCGCGGCCTTATCTGCGGTCCGCGAGGAGAGCTAACTTGACTGTTCGGCGTCTGCATGATTGAAATGAAATGAAATGAGAGGTAGTGGTTTATATACCCCTCTAACGCGACGCAACGTTCAAGTTGACTGATAGCAGATTCAACTTAATGATAGTATTCGCCAGTCCGAAGACTGCCCAGGGCAAACCGCGTGGAGGTTCTATCATGTCTTGCCCCTAGGTGGCCCTTAAGAGAGCCGATGGTTCGTTCTCGGGAGTGTCGTGATGGGGTGGTAAAGGCGGGCAAAGATCTGCAATGAAAATGATATGTATTAGAATAGGATATACTATCTTATTTACTTTTTCACTTACCAAGTTAGTCATCCTTTGGTAGTCTCGCGCGTTTCCGAATCGAAAATTTGTGGAGGTGGCCGCGCATTCGTAGGCTGGCGTGGAGACATTTTTTCGTGGGATGACCATTATAGCATAGGATAGACTCGTCGAGACTTTTGTTTACGAGTACTTCGCCGGCCAAATGATTGTCCCGAATAGGGATGTGGAACTCAAACAAACGATCCTCATTCACACGTTCCCACTCATCCCTCATGCGCTCCAACTTCTCATACGCCTGCCTCTCATCACCCCGCCGAGCCACAGTCCTCTCCAACTCAACATTCTTCGCTCTCAACACACTCATCTCCTTCATCATCGCCTCAAACTTCGCCTCTGCATCTCTCATTCTTCTCTCCGCAGCACTCGCCCTCTTCTCACACGCATCATTCTTCTCTTCCAACTCTCGCGTCTTATTCTTCAAATCAGTCACACAACGCCTCATTCTAATGTTTTCATCCGCCACCTCCTTCGACTTCAGTTCCTTCTTTTTTAACTCATCCAACTCCTTCAGAACTTCATCCTTCACCTTCCTCAAACTCTCATACTTATTCACCAACAAATCATGCGCCATCTGCTGCGAAACATGCCTCTTCTCCTCATCCTTCAACCACTTCGCCGACTGCTTTCGTATCCCACCACTCTTCTTTTTTGGGGAAGATGAGCTCTTCGGGGGGTCGGTGATGACAATGTTGGACACCTCCGACGACGAAGAGCTCAACTTCCTCACACGCTTCCTCACACGCTCCCTATCTAAATCCACATCATCCTCATCATCACTGTCAAGCACTCTCTTCCGCTGCTCAATCTCAGCCTCCAACGACGCAACCGCTCTCGCCACCTCATCATTCTCAACAACATTCTCAACAACATTCTCAACAACATTCTCAACAACATTCGCAACATTCGCCAAAATTCGCTCCCTCTCTTCCACAATCAACTGCGTAAATCTCAAATCAGTCACTAAACCACCACTACAGTCAGCATGCACTCTGTAAAAACGCGCCTCATCCTCATCACCCTTCAGCACTCTACACTTCACGCATGCAACCCTATTCAAGACAATCATGTGGCCGGTGCCCGCCTTCTTCACATGAGCCTTGGCGTCCGCACTGCGATTAACTCGCCCACAAGAGCACATTTTGATGTGATATTTACGATTTTTGTCATTAGCCATGCCTGTTTTATTGTTAGCTGTAAGATAATGAAATTTGTATAAGTTTGGAATCATGTAGTACAGTCATATTCCTAAAGAGTGTAGTGACTGGCACTCGATCCCGTCGACAGCCCGAAGGCCTTGTACTGATCACTAGGGAAGTGAGAGATCTTCCCCGATACCCGCTCTTTACAGCTGAAGACATCATTGTCACTGCCCCGAAGTGGTAACAGGAACGCCGAGTCAAAGGTAGTGATCAGTAGCTGGGATCTAACCCCTCAAAGCTGCCTTAGACTTAGTTACATTTCAAATCTGATAGCAGATTTGAACTCAGCATACTTGAAAACCTTAGTCTACATGTTAAAACTTTGAAAAAACTGAAAATTAAGAATTTTTAAAAAATTCCGCATTTTACTACTCATACTACTTTTAAAAAATTTTATCAGTAGTAAAGACACTATCAAACTCTATCACACAAACTTTGAAGTAAGAAGATAGCTTGCCTACTTCAAAAGATAGAGTCCTTTGCACCCGATATCGGGAGCTCAGAGCGACGACCGTCGCTTACCTCGTCTTTCGATGAAGTGATCAGACTTGCGTTGTCGGGGGTTTATATATGCTCGGAAGAAAACTTAAAATGGCTCTATCTCCGAAAGTATTCATCGTAGCGACATGCGGTTTGTTGCAAACGATTTGTCTCATCATTCTCTATCATATGACACCTCAACCATTCTCATATGACCACGGGAAGTTGGTGCGTCAGCACATGACCATGTAACATGCCACAAGTGAAAAAATTCCTAAGTGTGGGAGCTCCAGTGTGGTGAAAATTTTGAAAAATTTAAAACTTCCGAATTTTGACCTGGGACCTTTACCAAAACATTTTTCATCAAATTTCACTGAGCCCCCCCCCCCTCGTTCGTACAAAATTTCTTGAAACAAACTTTGGTAAAGGTCCCAGGTCGAAATTCCACACTTTGGAAAATTTTCAAAATTTCACCCATACAAAGCCACTCTGACAGTTAGGATTTTTTCAGGTGAGCTCCGACCTAAAATCTTGTAACCGCTCTAACTTTTGAACGGCTGCTCCGATTGACTCGCAACCAAAAATGTGGTCGAGCAGTTTTTCATCCTCTTTCCAATGCAACTCGAACGAACAAAATCCGTCCACTAGAACCAAAGTTACAAGATCGGTGTCGGGGGGGGGGGTCAGCGAAATTTGATGAAACAAACTTTGGTAAAGGTCCCAGGTCGAAATTCCACACTTTGGAAAATTTTCAAAATTTTACCCATACAAAGCCACTCTGACACTTAAAATTTTTTCAGGTGAGCTCCGACCTAAAATCTTGTAACCGCTCTAACTTTTGAACGGCTGCTCCGATTGACTCGCAACCAAAAATGTGGTCGAGCAGTGTTTCATCCTCTTTCCAATGCAACTCGAACGAACAAAATCCGTCCACTAGAACCAAAGTTAGAACAGAGGGGGGGATCAGCGAAATTTGATGAAACAAACTTTGGTAAAGGTCCCAGGTCGAAATTCCACACTTTGGAAAATTTTTAATTTTTCCCATACAAAGTCACTCTGACACTTAGGATTTTTTCAGGTGAGCTCCGACCTAAAATCTTAAATGGCGTCTCACATCTAAACGAAGACAGATAGGAACAAGCCGTTTGTTTCAGTGAATTTGTCTCACTCTTAGCTTTCAAATGACACCTCACTCGACAAAATCCGTCCACTGGAAGCCAAGATCGAAGCTAGCGCTCCCGAGGGGGGGGGGCGTCAGCGAAAACATTTTTCTCTCCGATTGCTTTCAAATTCACCATACAGATGCAGAATTTCACGCTGAATCCGAATCTGGCCTCCGTTTTCTCATCCGAGGCTTCGTTTAGGCCCTACACACCAAAACGTCCCACATTTTAACTCTGCCAAAATTTTGAAGAAACATTTTTTCTCGCCGATTGAGCTGGAAATCACATCACAGATGCAGAATTTGACGCTGAATCCGAATCTGGCCACCGTTTCACCATCCAAGACAACCTAGACGGTCGCCCATGTCAACCTAGACGGTCGCCCATGTCAACCTAGACGGTCGCCCACGTCAACCTAGACGGTCGCTCACGTCCACCAGGCGGTCGGACCCATTCACCCGAGTCTCACACTCTGTCGTTCCAGAGAGGGGGGGGCACGTCAGCGACTTTTCTCGGCCAACCTGGCCGGCACATCACGACACTGTCGTTCCAGAGGGGGGGGACGTCAGCCACGACGGCGGCCATCTTGCGCGGTCTAGTATTTGTCACTTGCTTACTACTGATGTGTGGGCTTCGATGAGGTTGTACCGGTAGCTGACTACAGCTTTCTTGCATCAGATCCATCGAAGTGAATCAACTTGAGCTTCGGTAACTTGGCAAAATGTGTGGGCTTCGATGAGGTTGTACCGGTAGCTGACATGTCACATGAATTACTCGAGTGTGCGAACCTATGTTATGACAAATATGACTCTACATCGTGAATCTTTCTCAGACTTTCCTTCATAAACTCGTTGTCTAAATCAAGCTGAGTCAAAAATTCATCGATCTCGATGAAGTCGTCCGAGTAAGACTCCGTGATCAACAGATCAAGTTTCCTAATATCCTCAAGTTTCGTCTCGAGAAATGGAAGATAGAAGCCAATACTGTCTGTATCTGGTGATTCACTAGAAATTGACGTCTTTACCTTTGAAAATGACTTCGTAAAGTAAGCGCGGTGAGCGGCACGTTGCCTTATCAAACTCGACAGGGAAGACATCATGAGAAAATACAAAGAGTGAATACCTAACAGCTGATCTCAATACATGAAATAGATTTCTCGGTTAGTGAATAAATAGATTGCGTTGTGTTAGAAATCATAAAAGTGGTCACGGCACCATTTGTCGGATTTGTAGTCGTACAAAATAACTGGAATATCTCAAAGATATTTTATTACTACCTTATTCATCTTTACAACCGTTATACATTCATATTTGAAGGCAGCTACACGTAGCTTGCGCTAGTGCAGACAAACAAAGTCAAGTTCACATTTACAGAGTAGGATTTACAGCAATAGGATTCCACACAAAGTTACCGCGGGACAGGGAAGCTGAGAAAGCCTGGAAAAGACGGAATTTTATAGAACTTGATAACTAAAAGCGATCTGTCATGATTTCAGTTGGTTTACCGTCATGTCAGTCTTAATGCATCTGCCTTTGAGAACAAGCTTGACCAGTGGAAACAATAAATCGTTTTTAAAGAAATTATCAAATTCTACAGGAAGTCGGTCCAACTAAATTACTAAGTTTTAGAATGATGGTAGCAACAATTTTCATCTTCATCAAACTCAGAACAAAGTTAAAGTAACAAAAACCGCGTTTTACGCTAAACTTTCTAGAGGTCAGTACCGATTAGCGATCGAAGCTAAGATTATTCGAGACATACTCAGAGAATGGCAGAAAAAGGAACGAGGTGAAGATACTTAAGGTCAAAAAGCTGAAACTTGAAAAGGACGCTGCTTGTCATTCCATTTTGGAAAATGAGAACCAAGTTGAATATTGAATGTGAATTAAGTCCATCCCGTCTCCGTAGATATGAAATCCTCTATAGAAAATTCTGCAGTAAAACATTCTTTTGCATTTGCCTATGTTCGCAATGATAGCTCGTAATTATGGAAATACATAGTGAATATGTGAATTTTGTATATCTTTTTTATTTATCTCTTGATGTGAACTTCAAATTTCCATACTGCATATCATTCACTTACTGCCTGATGATAATTTACTTGGTTCTTTCCAAATCCTAGAAGTTTGTCTACTAGTCAAGGATTATTCCCGATCGCAGATCATAAAATTCCCTTTTATCACTCACCATATATAAACCTTCATTGCTAACTGGTCATCCCAGGCTATCTTTAATGTCTTTTTATATTTCTTTCAGATGAGAAATCAAATGATTTGCTGATCAGTTTTGAACGGAAGTATTCCAAGTTATTATCGGAATACAAACTACTTGAGAGAATGGAAGCTGACGCTCGATACAAGCTATCAACTTTGAGGTCAAAGTTGGAAGAACTTCAGCTATCAAATGGACGACTGGAGAAAAGTCTGAAAAAGGAAAAAACCAAGAGAAAGAATATTGAGGCCAATTGTCAGAGACTTCAAAACACCCTCCTTCATCTACAAAGTAAGTTCCTCTTTCCTGTGCATTGGGGCACTGAAGTCGATAAAATAACGACAGGGTAGGCTACTGCGGATCTGCGGATTCTCCGCGAAGTTTCTAGACTGAGATTCAATTCTCATCCGCGTGCGGAGATCGAGGATATCCTGCGGATCTGCGCATTCTCCGCGAAGTTTCTAGACTGAGATTCAATTCTCCGCCGCGTGCGGAGATCGAGGATATCCTGCGGATCTGCGCATTCTCCGCGAAGTTTCTAGACTGCGATTCAATTCTCCATCGCCGCGTGCGGAGATCGAGGGCATCCTGCGGATCTGCGCATTCTCCGCGAAGTTTCTAGACTGAGATTCAATTCTCCACCGCCTGTTTCTAAATTCAATGAATAACTGACATCATAATCACATTTTATTTGTTCGTGGAGTTTTGAACATATTTGAAGGCTTCATTCTCAAGGTGATGCTCTTATCAGGAGACGTCTAATGAGAGATAAAAATATATTGACATCGGTAACCACTCATTAAGATGAGGCGCATAGAGCGGGAAGACAACACTAGTTGCACTTTTCCACCAAAATCTTGATAAAGGATTCACCGAAAGAATGTATCTTCAAACGATTCTTGTTTAACTTTTACCATTTTCACTTGTTATATTTTCAAATTTTTGATTCTTCAGTGATTCTTCTGTTCGTCTCTGGATACATCTTTGGTAGATTTTCTTTAGATTTTAGTCATGGCCATCACTTGCATATTGATGAATTAGGCATTGACATCGCTGCAATGATTGTAGTAGTAAGTAGCAAATCATCATTTATATAGCTATCAGTTAGGGCCTATCACTTATTCCATGACTGCTTTGAGCAAAATAAGTAGATTATCAAAATTTTCCAGAAAGAGTTCACAATTCTCCAAAAACACTGATGGACCGATTTTAGCAAGCAAATCATTTTGTAAAGCCTACTAATTGCACATAGAAAACACAATGTGTATGAATGTAGATAATCCACACCAATAGTAATTGATGCTACGACAGCTGCTGTTGACAGTTGATTATTCTTGTAAGAGTTTTGTAATTCTTTAATCTCTTCTTGACTGGGTCAAGAATCTTCTTACAACAGATTCCCTGCATCAATGCGCGTATTAGAGGATTAATACATTTAATAGTGAGATAAATTGTTTACAACTTATTTCATTATAGTTTTATCCATATAATCACAAACTACCGTCATTTACCAAGCCTACACCAAAGTGACCGGCCTCCAGTCCAGTCCATGTCATGGAGTTGAGCGTCCCTTAGATATCATATATTAATCATAGATGTTTATTCTGACCGAACTGATTGATTGTTCTTTGATAAACAATCACTGATAGTTTGCAATAAGACAATTCATAATGTCCAACTCCCGGAAAAGAAAGTTTGGTCTCGAAGTGATATGAAGTTTATTTCAGTAAAATCGTGACGGGCCTTCGGCGGCGAGCACCTCCTGAGGTCGATAGTACAGTATAGCGGTGTCAGCAGGCGCTATATATAAATAAACTTCATATCACTTCGAGACCAAACTTTCTTTTCCGGGAGTTGGACATTATGAATTGTTTTATTGCAAACGGTAAACTATCCCAGAGCCTGGTCAATTATGTGAATCACTGATAGAACGCTAAACTGGAATATCCTTGGAAAGTAGGTCATATCGAGAAACGCTAATGATAAATCACGTGAATGTTGATTTTATTTCAATCAAATGATTGAAGATGTCAATTTCATGAATATCTAAGCGACTGATTACTGCTAATTTTCACTGATTAGAAGAAGCTAGAATTCTATCAGTCTAAAATGTATCCGCACGATCCAGGGATCGACCTCTAAACTCAGAAATTGAAGGTCTTCTTTAACTGATGCATTATGTAGCTAATTGAGATGACCAATAGTCCTTCAGAATGCACAAATAGATTGTGTGGAGGAAGTGACTGTTGGTGTCCGTGGCACAGTGGCTAAATGCTTGGCCTAGCGATCTTTCAATTCAGTGGTCGAACCCCGAAAGTGTCACAACCCTCAAGATAAAAGTCTGACTCTGTCGGCACTGTCCAAGCCCTCAGCATGTGGACGTAGTGACATTAAACCATCATCCGAAGTGATGAATCTGCTCCTCAATCATCATATTAGATGAAGCAATGATATTTCTCATATTACAGAAATTGATCAAAGATGTGTTTTTGTTTTGAGATGGAAAAAAGAAGAAAATATTGTATGAAGCAGAAAAATACTAAAACTATTTCATACATGTTTTGAAAGTATTATACAATAGATTAAGTGGATGTATATCATGAGAGCTAATGCCCGAGCTTTAATTTCTAGATCGGATTAATGCCAACATTTTCTTTCATGGGACATTTTAAGAGTTCTATGTTTTATAGCTTTTTCGTAGATTTGCTGACCAGAATTTTCTCTCTGTTTTGTAAAGTGACTTTTTAACTCGTGTAACCTGGAAAACTTGTCTTTCTTCGCTGTTCTCACAAATACAGTTTGTGTTCGTCTACAAAACATTTCCCAAGGAAAACTCTGTCGAGAGGAATTCTATCGCGGATATCTATGGTCCTACTTCACAGCTGACAATCTGTCATACTTTATAACGGTTAGAGGATAGATATGCGATTCTCTAGGACATAGCTCGCGAAATCACTTGTTGAATCCGTTGGGTTCAAGGCCATTGGGAGTTACAGTCGAAGCTCGTTAATTCGGACACGGATAATTAAGATTTCGGTAATTAAGATCCTACGGCCTTGGCATGTTTTGTATCTTTTGCATATATAAGCTGCTGTTTAATTAAGACTTTCGTCAAACTTTTGCAAGTCTGGGATCACTGTCACAAACTTGTAAATGTCTTGTGATTGCACTGGATGGGATTCTTGTAGAGCAAGGAGGACATTTTGTAGGCTTTTCCAACCATTTTGGACATGTTCCTTTATCCTCTTTGAGATGGGTCTGCATGTCCTTCCAATGTACATGCATCCGCATGAACACTTGAATTTGTAGATCAGATGTGAAGGAGATGGCAGGCGATCTTTCGTAGAGGCACTTGGAACTCGACATGTCTTGAATAGCACCACTGGTTTGACACAAGAAAAAAATGGCATCACTCCTTCGTATTTTAGAGACTATTTGTATATATTATTTAAGCCTGATTTGTGTATTCAAAAAGACTTTGTACATAGCTTGGTCTTACACTGGTAACTTTGTCCTGTTTTATTTAGTTATTGTCTTCAAATTCTAGTATGCAATGATTCTCTTCTGTCTCTTCCACTATTGTAATCATCATGTGTCAGCTATCTGTGTCAAGTCAAATGTCAGCTGAAGACTGTTCTGTACAGCTACCATCTCATTTCTACACACTAAGATCCAGTCCTTGTAATGCCCATGAATGGAAAGGATGAAAGGCCTCGGGTTCATCGCATTGATTAGTTGTTTTCCTCTTTTGATGAGAACTTGCACTTTCTATTAATTGCTGAATTAGTTTTTCCCTTTTCTTGTGACCCTTTTGTCGACGCCTGACACCAACTGGAACAGATCCTGTCTTAAATTAGTGACACAATTTTTGTTGTTAAGTTTTTGTAGTTGGTTTAGTTGTGAGATTAATGACTTTCGGTTATGTTTGTTACATGCATTTAGCACATGTAGTTGTTGAAAAGATGGATTCGGTAACAATATGCTAGCTTAATAATTTACATATCAACAGAAATGGTAATCATTGATGGCGGTTATTGCGAACTCATGTAATCAGATCTGTGCGAGGAATCTTCTCCGAGGGTCATCAGACCAAGTGCAGTTGCTTTCGGAAAATCTTTCTTGTTACAAGTGATTAACTTCCGTTTGAATTTGTGCGTTGTAGCCATATCAAAATTTGCGGAAATTGCACGAAACATGTAGGACTATATATTTTTTCTCTAGGAGGAAATTGGTGTAATAAGAGCGGCGATCACCCTGCTTGATCATGAAATATGATGCTATAATTCTCTGTTATTAGTAGATCTGTGAAGATTTAGCAGACCTGCGAAGAAAATGGAAAATTCTCTGGCCCGACCACTGTTTCATACTTCAATACAATACAGGAATTCATGAAACTGTCTACCATAGTTAGCATTGCATCATAAGTTACGGGTTCAGGCGAGGAAACCTGCTTGAAAGTTATCGCATTGGTTCATGCTGATGATGTGGATCTGATCCGATTAAAACGTCGTGAATATGAGTCGATCCGATGCGCGTTATTGGATCATGATCCGAATGATCCGGTAGGAACCCTGATATATACGAAATTTTTTTAGCGCTAATTATATTTTCCGGAAGTTTTGGACCGGTCCCTGGACCTTTGTTTCAGACGGATCTGTGGCGTGTTGCAAAGTGACCAACCAGAACTAGCGACCTGATTCTCTGCGAACTAACCTAAGTTAGATAGTTCTAAATGCAGATAAATGTTCATCCGAACATCTCAGTGATTCAAATCTCGTTATCAGAGGGTTGAGAATGTGACATTTGTAAGCATGAATGCAAATTTGCTAATTTGTGTTCGCGTTCTACCCACAGGCCATTGTTAGGTGGCTGCACTCCGGTAACTGCCCTAATCGGTCAGTGAGAATTTATCTTCAACAGTTCCACGTGAGGAAACATTTAAGAGACAAATATTGTAAACATTCAGCTGTTATAGGACCTACTGGGATGCATTCTGCATGATTTCGTCATTATCATGAAAAGTCAATGAATAAGATTCAGTCATTTCATGTAATTTTATTCTCTTGATCGAAGGATTAATGAATTGCTTTTATTTTGACAGATGCTCCGAAGAATGATGCGGCCGTGCAATTCTCTCCTCCTCCGCCCGGTAAGTTCGAAGTTCTACCGAAATTCTAATCAATAACATTCTGTCAAGATTGAAGAAGTTTCCTTACTTTTGATACAATTACATGGAAAGTGAGCACGTAATAAGACTCAACTCTTTCAAACTCCTCTTTGAAGAGATCGACACCGAAATATCGAATTAGTGGACTCCATAAAAGCTGTTCGTTCTTATGAACTGGAAGACGATATCAACAAACAATTAATGATCAGTGTGAGGATAACAGACAGCGAACTGTTCAATGAAATGTGAAGTTGTTCAACTGCTTCGATCATATCATGGTGTAGAGATACCGTCTTGATTCTAAACAAACATTTGAAGCTTTCATCATGTCAGAATCTTCTGCGTCTCAGTTTGTACAGACAACAGTTATTGAGTTGAATTATTCAGTTCCAGTATGCCGAAACTTTTCCATACTTCACATGGTCGATCAATTCATCTGCATATCTGTCGCGAGAACTGTCTTGTACTAATCAAGAAGATGTGCTCAATGACATGAATTCTCCAAATCTGTCTCCTGATAACCCAGTCATAGTTGCTGAAATACAAGACAACTGTCTTCTACGAACTATGTGGGGTATTCATGAAAAGAAGATCTCGCAAGAATTTTTGAAAAGTATTTACGATGAAATTGTTTACTGGAGAGGAAAATGTTTTCCTTCTACCTGGTGGCGCTGCAGGAAAAACTCATGTTCAAGAAACGATCGGACTTGGAATGATGACTCCAGCGATATGAAAGGGATCACAGCAGTGATGACAACCATCTCTCTTGTTGCAGGAACCCTCTATTAAGTCAACAGCATTGCTCTTGTTTGGCAAGATGTTCAAGAAGGTGTGGGTATAAGGCAGTTTTGAAACTTTGCTATCCGAAGGAAGAGTAATTCAAATACCATTTCATAAAAGAAGGATCGTGTCAAATCCAGAAACACTTTCTAAGACATTTTCCAAAATGATGTTTGAAGTGAACGTACACATTGCGGTAAGAATGCTTGACTCAACAGAACACTCAGGTGTCTCGCCACTTACAAAACAAGTTTCAGATGAGATCGAAACAAAACATCCTGAGCCACAACCAGAAAACGATGCAGTCATGTTCCATGGAATTCCATCGTTTGTTGATTTTTGAGAACTTCGATGAATCATCAATTGCAAAATCTGCATTGAAAACAAAGGGAGCAGTTGTACCATCAGAAATGGACACGACAGGATGGATTCTGGTTTCACGGAATTATGGCGACCATGGTGATCAGCTGCGTGAAGCAATTGCAAAAATGACTAAAAAACAGTCATAACTCTTCAACTGAATGAAGAGAATACGATAAGTATTGAATGATTTTTATCCTGCCGTCTCATTGCTCTCAATAAGAAGTCCGGAGTTCGACGTGTGGGATTTGGCGAAATGTTGCGACGGATTGTCGGAAAATTGATGAAAGGCTATCAGCTGTAAAGCCACAAATTGTTGATAATACAGATTCTTCGTAAATAGATGTAGGTCAAAAAGGAGGTTGTGAAGCAGCTATTCATGTTATGACAGACATTTTGAGGAAGACGAAACAGATGCAACACTATTGATGCTGCAAATGCATTTAATTCCACAAATTGAAACGTTTTAATTCATAGCACTCAGTTCATATGTCCGCCAGAGAAATGTGTACAGAAAATTGCTATTCGATATCGCTGTGATTATTTACTCAGAGGTAGGGAAATTGCATCTCGTGCAGGAGCAACTCAAGGGGACTCAATATCAATGCCAACGCAATTGGAATCATACTACGCATAGATAAAATGAAGGATTTAGATTTGCTGATCAAGCGTGTTGTATTTGCGGATGATTTAGCGGGCACAGACAGATTTCAGCAAATTGTGAAATGGCTGGAAAACATTTGTGTTCATGGTCCCTCACTTGGATATTTTCCAAGACCTGACAAATCATGGTTGACAGTGAAAGAAGAAATATTTCAAACTGCTACCACTGTGTTTGCTGGAACAAAGTTGAACATTGTGAGTGAACATTCTTATCTTGAAGGATATGTTGGTGACATGCGACATTGTTCTATTTCTGCCAATTCAATAGTCAAGAAATGGGCTGCTCAGATTCAAACTTCAGCAATGATGACCAAATTCCAACCTCAGGCCGCCTGTGTCGTTACTTGTTTGCGCAATCATTATCTGCCACATCCACATAAATGCAAATATGGAGTTATTTTGAAGACCTATCGATCATGTAATTGATAATAAGCTTATTCCGGCTTTAACAAATATTATGTGAAAGTGAACTTCTGTCTTCACCTGTGCGACTTGGTAGACTCGGAATCCCGATCTTATCTGACGTAGCGACAGTCGAACATATGAATTCAAAGTCACTTTGACGACCATTAAAAACAAGCATTATCAATCAAAAAGACAATTTGACAGGTGAACTGACGGAGACAGTAGAACGACAGTACAAGCGATCGTTGTAAATGCAAAAGGATTTATTGGACTCAATTCGATTATCAATGACAGCGGATCAGTCAAGAGCGAATGCCCTTGGCCAGAAGAGTGGTGTGTTAAATGCATTGTCTTTGAAAAGTGAAAGTTGCACCCCTTCTGAGCAGGGTTTTTTGATGCTCCGGTCTTAAGAAATCGTTGGGAAATGCGTCGCCTACCAACCGAATGTGGATGTGGCAAAAAGTTCTCCATTGATGACGCAATGTCTTGTATCAAAGATGGTTACATCCACCGAAGACATGATGAATTGAGAGATTTCACTGCAATTCTTTTGAATGAAGTGTCGTCTGACGTGTCCAGTGAGCTGCAATTTGTACCTCTGTCCGGTGAAATATTTGATAATGCTGCGAATATTGCAGATGAAGCTCCACTTGACATTGCCGCTTGAGGATTTTGGCAGAATTCCGTAAAGGCACTTTTTGACATCAGGAGATCTAATTCATACTCCCAACTGCATAAAAGTCAATAAAAGAAAAGATCCTACAATCAACGCATCATTCAAGCCGGAAGAGGATGTTTTTCTCCTTTAGATTTTAATTCTTACGGAAGATATGGGTGAGAGACGCATCTTTTTCTCTCAAACTTCGAGTGCATTGGTGAAAGTGAAATCCAACGCTCAGCATAGAAACAGATTGGTTCCGCACAAAAACATCATGTTTGTTATAAGATGAAGACAAGTTTGTGTGAATTCTCGACGTTTGCGGCCGAAAACTCGCCCACTCTGATGCTGTAGTTGTCTGATGATAATGCTGCAATATCTGACAGCTGTGTTTGATTAAATTATTCAACTTCATCTTCAATTTGATATCAAAACTTCTATCTTAACCTTAATCTGCTGTTTTTGCAGGTTTTTATTGTTAAATAGAATGTACAGTAGTTCCCATAAGGATATGGACATGCAAATAATCACTTTTAAGAAATGAATATGTTGTTCAACTGCTCCGATCATTAACCTGCTGAGAGAACAGCTGAGTTTCAAAGTGAAAGTTGCAGTCCATGCGCTTCCCACAGACATTTTACAAGAAGCAAATTCTAATTAGAACAACACAGATATTCAATCTTTTTATATTTCGATGACTTTTGATTGTCATTTTCATTGGATTTCAATCATTTGAATGAGGAGAATCCGTTTTTGAAGGATTTTCTTCTAATAAGTGAATTGCAGATAGAAAAGATGAATAAGAGAAGAAATGATTGGAAAATCCGTTTGCAGGACGATCAGCAGTTGTCAATTCTCCGATGAAATGTTTTCCAAACAGTGAAAAATGATTTGATGAACAGAACGGAACCTTCAACTGATTTTCCTTCCAAAACAACTTCTTTGCGTCAAATTCATTCATTTCCTCTTCTTTGCAGTTCGGTTCTGGCTGTATGACGACACGGGGACAGTGGGACGGGGATTCCACGATCTGCAGCTGCCGGAGACGCCGACGGTCGGAGATCTCCGCAGAGCTCTGGCGGAGAAGACGAAACTCCGGCCGGAGGCGTTGAAGATTGAGCAATACACCGGCGTCTCCGGAGATGGAGAGAAACTCTTCCTGGTGAAGGATGAAGGAAGAGG
The DNA here is from genome assembly GCA_907163375.1 of Prostheceraeus crozeri. NCBI lineage: Eukaryota > Metazoa > Platyhelminthes > Polycladida > Euryleptidae > Prostheceraeus > Prostheceraeus crozeri. The sequence goes on along the minus strand of CAJQUW010014104.1, from coordinate 340,659 downwards.
AAGGGAATTCTTCACAACTGCCGCTGGGGAGGAAGTGAAAGGGAGGAATTGGAGATGGAATGACCTGGAGAATGATGAGGAACTGTTCGTACTTCCTCCTCAGCGGTGCCGGGTCCTCCACATCTTCTGACGATGAGAATTCCAAGAACTTCGTTTCCATTTCTCCGAAAATCAACACTTTTTCTATTCTCTGACAATTGATTGAAAATTTAGAAAGAGGACAACTTCTTTGGAATTGAATTGAAGCTTTTGTTAATAAACGAACTGTGAATGACTTTCTGATGATAAATTTCATCGACAAAAAAATATCTGCGGATGGGATTTGACCTTTGTTCCTTAGATGCAGAGATCACGCCTTTACCAACTGCGCTGTGTACACATACTACCTTCATCGTTATTTAAGAATTTTTATTATGAAAGTGATTTCATTTCTAAAGAGAATTTAACCACTCTAATCACTCTACTCATTTGAAGGGTATGAGTAACACAGTACATGTTAAATTGTGAAGAGAGCGTGCAAGATGCCTTGACTATTCATGAGATCATATTTTTGAGTTGGAAAGAGTCAGAAATTTTTCGATGTCAGTTATTATTTTATGATAAGATCAGACCACACAGACATTCGCTTTTTCGAAAATATGCCTGATTTTTCGTTTTTATCGAGTGACTTTCGTTTTCTAGCCTTTATTTACATGTTGACGTAGTTGACCAAGCGGCGAGAGGTTAGCCATTTTCCAAAGAGTTCAAGACAGAACAAACGTATCAGGACTCTCTCGGTGAAACGTTTATTGGTCTATCACTTTAAGTTAGGATTAAAAGAAAGACGGGGCTTTCTATCGGTCGATGTAAGTGCTGCATGTTGTAAGTGAGATTTACATGTTGACAACATGATTTTATGTCGATCTTGTTGGCCTTTACTTTAGTCATGTTGTCATTATTTGTTTTAACCCCTAATCAGGTGTATTTTATATACTCGTAGATCAATACAAATGTTTGAAATAAAGCCGGAAAGACGGTTGCTTATTAGATATTGGCGGTTTATAAAATGGCTTGCAGGGCGCGCTTCCTCTTGGTGGTATGCAGCACATAGCGCATTTTTAATTGCTCTGAGTAATGAGGAATCATACAACTAGGACGTACTTACGCGTTTAGCGGGATATTTGCCAAGAACTTCAAAGTTGGGCATAACCATAATCCCTTTGTTTAAATGACTTTCATCATTTGATTGTTAATGATAAATTGACTCATGTTCTCAAGGCAATTATGTATTAATTCCTTATCAGCAATGAAACGAAAATCGACAACTGCACAGATGGGTTCCATACGACGGTGCCTCAATGCTGAAGGGCGATAAATATTATCGGCCTTTCTTGTTTTCCTCTCAGCACCATCTCATATTCAGAGTCAATTTTAAAAAATGGAAAAAGTACTGTTTTCTTTTTTATCATAATTTTCCATTCTACATATCTATGACAAATCTATGGTACTAGGATGTTGAAAATACCTCAAAAATGAAGTGAGTGATGATTGAAGCTTGACCTAAGTAGAAGTTAAACTTCCCTTTCGATTTAAGTCGATTTTTATTCTCATCAATAATTTTGATTTTTATAATAGTTGTAATACCACCAGCTGATAAAATTCGGACGTGATTGACACCTGACCATCAACAAAAACATGAAATCGACAGATTTTGATCAAGGGTAATCATATAAGAAACATTGTGATTTGTTTAAAATCGTGAGAAGTGCTCAAATTTGCGCATTTTTCTAATTGGTTTGCTACGTTGGCAACGTAAATTGAAGCTTCCTGGAAGTACAAAAAAGGAAATATGTACTTATATGAAATTCTATGTCTTATTTCATTTTGTTAATTGCGGTGACGCGTTGATATGTTCTTCATTACCGGTGATGTTATTATAAGAATTGAATGATAAAACTTGCATTTCTGTTGTGCTACGTCAATGAGCATCCCTGTTTTGCGAGACTATTCTTTATTGCCAAATTTAATAAGTAGGCTATCTCCTGCTGTGTCATGTGACTTTTTGCCTAGCAAGAAAAAGTTAGATTTTGAACACTTTTGAAAATAATAAAATTTTTATTTCAATATCAATAAACCTGTTACTACCCACCTCCAATTCTCGCCGGAGCAAGAAAACGTCAAACCACATAAAAATATTCAAGACTGTATTTTTCAAGCACATTTACACTGTATACAGGTCAATGGAAAACAAGTCTATTGCTTAGGCTTGTGGAAGAATGGTAAAAATCTAAGGAAATGGAATAATTAACGTGTAGATGATTTCGTCATGCGTCTCTTTTGGGGAACTCCTTCGTTCATATACTTCAGCCAGCAAGAACGACTTGAAGATGGCTTGCAAATCGCAACGTTGCAGAAACAGCATTTGAACATTGTCGGAACTCGCATAGCTTTTGTGCAGTCATGCTTGAAGATGAAGCATGGCTTAGACAGTATGGAAACAGAACTGGTCTGTGAGAGTTTGCACTAGGTCGGCAAGGACATTCAGTTGTTGTGATTTAATCGCGGAATCTCTGCCATCAGCTCGCTTGACGACTTGATAGGAAATTCGACAAGTTCAATTTGAATTCGCCATGTGTCAAATTTGACTGACCTGGCTTGAAGTATTTGTACGCCAGGTAGGAATTTGTGAAGACAGAGAGGCTTGACGCAGATGCGGAGAATATGCGTCTTCGCAACGAGCTTCCAATCCCAGAGCTCCACTCCTAAACTGGTTGAACACATTGATTCACGCGCAATATTTTAGATCCTCCTCGGCAACCTGCGTGGCCGCGGCACATCACCGTGGTATTTTGTCTTCCTTGGGTTACCAGGAATGGCGGTCGAACACGTTGAGATAAATTGCTTCCTCTGTAGATCCACGGAGCTCACCGCTTGGATTTCAATTTCCTCATGCATGTCTGTGTATAAGATGTCCATTTTCCCCTTCTGAGCTATAGTTTCGTTCAATAATTCTTTTGGATAATTCTTGTGAGCTGTTTTCACTAACATGATGGAGAAAAATCCGACTGTCATGGGTGCTGCTGCAATTTTCACGGAACCAAACCATGAATCTGGTATCACGGGTCTTCCTGTTCCGTGGTATTGCTTTGTCATTGTCCTTGTTTTTCGTTTTGTCTTTTCTTTCGTTCACTTCAAGTTTGATAAAAATGTTAGAACGCGCATTAGACAAATTTTTATCTCATTTCCGACAGGGGTTTCCTTAAAATTTTCATTTTCCCGGTCAATCAGTCCTATGTTAGGATTTGATCATGCTTTCATCTAAGCCGTCGGCCTCCCGGGTTAAGAGCGTCCTGAAAGTTTTCGTTGATCGTATTCACGAAGTCAAGGATCTGTTCGTCGACAGAACCTGAAAACCTCAGATATTGCAACACTTGCCCAAATCGATTCCGGGATAATATTGCACCGAAATTCATTGATGGAAATAAAAAATAGGCTTATTATCATACTCGCTCTGTCAACCTGCCATGTTGCTATCGTCGAATAGGAAATCGCAATATGCTGCTATTGAAATGAATCGAGCGAGACTTCAAGGAACGATGCGCATGACAATAATTCAGTTTAGCGGCTGACAAATCGATAAATAGCTGCTTTTTCAAGAAAGTGCGCATATAATATAATGAGCACTTTTCTCTGGCTTTCCTCATCTTGAATGCGCACAGTATTTCGGATGGAGACTTATCCTTTTGTATTATAATTTCCACATCTGTGCAGATGAAAAAATCATTGAATAATTGGCTTGAAGCAGATCCTTTCGATGTTTTTTTTGCATTTCATCTTGAAATTTAGTTAAAAAATAGTCTTTTGCGAACCTTTAGTAAAATTAAGCACTTTCAACCTTCTCAAGCCATCCTCTTTGTCAATTTCATTTTTGTGGCTCATATTATACGCTACAAATGATCTGGTTAAATGTGAAATGTTATTTCTCTTGATGTAAACATGCTTCAAATTTGATGATTAAATATTTCGAAAAGTCATTTTACATGCTAATTTTGGAGGTCGATTATGAATTTCCACTTCATGCACGGTTCTTTCCACTCAATATGTGTGCTGATAATGATCCAAATTATATTTCTTGAAATTTTATTACCTTGACGAATTTATTTAGTATTTTATAATGAAACAAAGAAAAATAGTTACTTCATAAAAGGGTCTTCCTAGTTTGAAACCATTGAAGATTTCATCTACTAATCAAACTAAATATAAAATTCCGTAATTTTGTTCATTTCAGACGAAGTTTAATCTATAGATTGACAATGAATGCGACAATAGTGCATGTTTTTCATGTTGAAGTGGACTAGAAAAGTGCGTAATTTTGCGCACTCTTCTTGGTCAATTTATCATTAAAACAGCACAGGTCTGCAAGTTTCAGGAGCATCGTTTTTTAGGTAAACGTGCTTCACAGCTTTCTGGGTGTCAAAACCTGTGATCTGCTTGAGAGAGAAAGTTGGGCTTTTCACTCGCAATCAGTGGCAAATCCTGCGTTCACACAAGGCATGCGCCGTCTAAATATGCATGCATAAACCATAGACCCTATGATACTTTCATTTAAATGCCCCATACTTGATTATTTTCATCATGTTAGTCACCAATATAGGCTACATTTCTCCACACTGAGTTTTTTCATCATAGTTTATGATGCTAATATTATCATCATTAATATTACATAATATTATTAGTACTATGATACTAAACTCGGGTTGATGAACAAAATTAATATCTTTGCAATTAATTCTTATAATAATAGCCTATACACTGTACACTACATATGCGCATAAACGGTATCTGTAAATGAATAAAAACCATATTTACAACCCAAAATGATTATATTTTAAAACAGCAGACGATTTCAAGACTAGCACGACCGTTTTTTCCAAATATTATTCACAATTTCAAAAGATTGTCACTTCTCTAACGATATAAAAAATCAACCCTCCTGTTTTTCTTTACAAAGTTCTCATGTTACATTATCGAAAAAGGCAGGCTTCTTTTGAAGCCATTAAACTCAAAGAAGAAAGTCTGTTTTGTTTCTGGGTAGTATGTATGGATTCGTTTTAAAGCCGAGAAAGATCGTTCCGCACTTGCACTTGAAGACGGGATGGAGACGACAAATTTCGCTAATTTGAACAGTTCAGGCATACCAAGGTACAATTTCTGCTCATGCATGCTTTTCAGAATGTCAAGCACTGACTTTCGATCGAAGTCAGACATGCAATAAATTGCAATCAACTCATTTTTCAGACGAATTACATCGAAGAATCGGCCATAATGCTTATCTAGCGATTTCAATGCCGTTTCTGGAAATTGTTTATTGTGCTTTGAAAAGAAACTACTAGAATTAAGTAAATTAAAGAATTCCAATTCAGAAATCATTTTGAACCTGTTTTTCAGCTGTGTCAGAATATTATCCGTTATTTCCTGATGTTTCAATTCTACGTATTTCGAAAGACTCATCAGTAAAGACAAAGGATTCTTGAAAAATAAGTTCGAAATCACTCTCTTTAATTTTTTGACATTTTCTATCAATTCCTGGATCTTTTGTCCACAATACAAGATATGAGAGAGAGAGAGCGAGAGAGAATGACTTTATTGACTCACATTTAAAATCCGTGAGAGCATTACATACAATTATAATTCACACAAATTAGCTACATGAAACTTCACATGTTATGAGACATTTCAATGAACATCTATTGCGAGTCATTACATTGGGACAAGGGCGCTCTTCAAAAATAATTCGAAGAGGATGATTAACATCTTTTTCAATTTTTCTAAATAGTTTTCTGCATGATGCATCGGCAACGGTAAACAAGCGAGACTGATTCATTTCACGCCCAATTATTCGTAAAATACGCTTCTCAATGAGGACAAGATATTTTTGTAGATATAATGTTAAATTACAAAAAGCGGGATATGCATATAGTATAAGAGAACGTATGAAAGCAACATATGCACGAAAAATAAGTTCGGGGGGACAGTCACAGAGCTTCAAATTTCTTATTAAGTAAATACGACGTGAGGCAGTACTGATAATGTTACTTATGTGGGCATTCCATCTCATGGTAGATGAAAAGGTCAACCCTAGAACTTTCAATTCTTCTACCTGAGGTAAAAGTACACCTTGCTGTACAATCACAGGGTCAATTGTCACAGATTTCCTCGTCACAATTTCCATTGTTTTCCATTGTTTTACATATCCATGCCTTTTGATTGCAAAATTTCAAATAATGTATCTGTCAGTGAAAAAATACGAGAAAATACGGTTATCAAAAAACGAGTCTGGAACTTATCAAGAAAAGCAATATATCCAAGACATCTGTCAATGCAATCATCTTCCCAGTTTTGGGAATTTTCCAATACATGCTGAAAAAATGCCCTCAAATTTTTATAATCTGAATTTTATAATTTTTTCATTCTGAATTACCGACGAAGTCCCTCTAAAAATGGTTGACTCGTTCAAGTGGGTTACTAATGTTGCATCGTAATGACTTAATCAAATCGAGAGTCTCTAAATAATTACCCTTATTGGCCGAAGTTTTTGTTTCATCATGGCCTCGGAAAGGAAGCTCACGCTTGGCGATAGAGCAGACGACATCAATAAGGCGAGTCAATATTTCGCGATTTTTTTTAACTTTTTCATTATGCATGATGTCATTGACACGCCTCTGTTGATCAAGTTGGTGATCGATTCTATAGTTTTTCCCGAAGCTGTTTAATTGAAGCACTTGATGTGATTAAGCGATTTTTTATGGCGTGTTAGAGAAATGGATAGCGTATTGAGATTGTCAAATCCAGTTTTAGGACATGTGTTGTGGTCGCCTGAAAACAACAGGCATGGCCAACAAAAGAATTTGTTCAGCTCACTCGAACCAGTCAACCAACATGTATTATCATATTGGGAAGAATGAAAATGCCTAACAAATTCTTTATTTTTGTCCCTGTGAATGCACGTGAGGTTTGGTAGTTCCGGCTTCGGTCTTCCATTCGAAATGATGTCATTTTTCTCGGCTATATCTCTCCTACTAACGGAGTCTGAATCAAGGACGCGATTTGATCTTCAGTCATTTTAGTTTTGGGAGTCGGCGTACACAAGTAACTGCAGGGTTCCCAGCGCAATTACACTGTAAATCCCTGGATACGAAAATTACATACAAACACATACCAAGTTTACATACAATTTGAAACCAACATTTGATACGAGATTCTGGTATATATAAAGAAATCTGGTATGTTTTTCATACGAATGGCCATTTACTTTCGTATGTGATTGGTATGTAAACGATACGAACTATTCTATCTGTGATTGGCTGCTTTGAACTGAAATACGAGATGTTGGTATGTTTTATATACGAGACCCGATGCAAATTGGTATGTGTTTCGTATGTCTTTCGTATGAATATCTTTATGTCATATGGCAAAAAATATGTTATACTACATACTACTTACAAATAACTTTTTTCCAGTAATACCAGCCGTGAATATTTCTTTGTGAAAGTGTGGTATTTAACTAGATTAGATTTGTTGTGGAATTAAAGCCGCATGTCATCTTTGCAACTTGTCTTATAGCATTCACAAGTTTCATAATTAGCTCATTTCCTTGAACTAAATTGATAAACATCATTTCAATAAAACGATAACTTTTCAGCAACCATGTTGACCTATATATCTCAAACATAACTATTTTTGCGTTCATGAATTATAATGTGTCTTTATTTTGGATTGATAATATGCTTAGTTTCAAAATTACATAATGCATAATTGTTGATGGTCAAATACTTATTGATTATTTATGAAATGCCTCGGACTTACATGTATTAAAATCGAATTCAGTATTGTTAGTTTGACTATAAAATGTCATTATCTCACTACTTACAAAGCAGTAGTAGCATTAGTGTGATCTTTATTGACAAAAAGCCTTAAATCAACATACTTTGGATATGATTGATGCTTTCTTTTAACATTGTGCTGGTATGGCTTTAGTATGTAAAGCATACCACACTTGAAATAACATGCGAAAAGCATACAAATATATACCAAGATCATACAGACATATACCAAAAAAATATTTTGGTATGCATCCTTCGTATGCGATTGGTATTGAGCGATTTACAGTGTACTGAAGAATAATAACGGAAAAAACGGAAAAATAAAGGAATGCGTTAAGTTTGCTGCTCAGCGTCATTCATGTATTTTCCACCAGTTGACGCTTTACGCCCATTATTTGAATATATGAAGCCATCCATGGTTGAAAATCTTGTTAATATTTCTTGTCTAATCCCATTGATTCACTTCATCAAATCACATTGTATTTCGTGTATCAAACAAATTGTACATAAAGTATCTAACGAAAGGGTTATGATTTGCAGAGCACATGAAATTAGAACACAAGTGAGACACTACAAATCAACTGTCAACATGAAGGAAGGAAGTACTCTTCAACAGTTCGCGCAGACTTTCATAAAAATGATACTATTTGTCTTTGCATCACCCCTCCTCCGTAATATTGGCCTCCGTCAATCTGAGGAAGTGGAGAAACTGACTGTAATAACAAAGCAGTATAGTGAATATGCATATATATCAGAAGTTGGAATCTACTGAAGAGCCATCTTTGAGAACCAAGGGCGCGTATATGGAGCCTGTGTGCGGCAAGCTATGCTTTATAAGTTGCGAGTCATGGCCGTTGCTTTCATCCGATGAGAAAACTTGAGCGTGAGGAGATGCGAATGCTAAGAAGGTGAATGTGTGGTGTCAGACTATCGGACAGGAAATCGAATGACAGCATCAGAAAAGCAATGGGTCTTGAACAGACGTCACGAGAAGGCAAATACTTCGTCGGTTTGGCCACGTGGTAAGTGGATCAGAAAAGTTATGTGGATGGAAGTTGATGGTAAGACAGGAGCAGGAAGACAAAAGAAGACCTGGGAACAAGTGGAGATCACCTCAAACGTGTTGGATCCCAGGAAGCGGACGCCCGTGATACACCGAAATGGAAGTCCATACTCAAGCAGCTAACGTTTAACACACCATCTTCTGGAAGAAAAGGACGCAAGAAGGGATGAGTGAGTGAGAGTGAGTGAAGTCATTGTCATTTTGATTTGCACCATCCAATTCCACTTTTAAGTTCCTTCTTTCTTTTCAAACTCGTGTGAATCAATTCCTGTCCATGCATGATCTTCTCTTTTCATATATCTACTGTCGACAGCAGTCTCCCGTCAAGAGTTTCCTTCTTCTGTCTGAAGATCAGCAACTTCGATTCCATTTAATATTTCTTTCCTTTCTTTTTCCAAGCTTTGTCGTTCGATAGAAGACGTTTGCTGATCTCGTCGAAATTCACCGCTCGCTTTTTGCATATGCTCTACCGTTCTTCTCAACTTTGAGCAGCTCATTCGTAATCGGCACTTTGATAGGCCACCTATACGATTGATTTGAAAAAGATTTTAATTTCGTTTACAGATTAATTCACATCAATGCGACAAAAATGAAGAATGGAATATTTGAGTTGTTGAATACATAATCTAGAGCTAGACTTACATTTCTTATTTCACTTAGCGGCAAGACGAAGTGTGCACCAAGTTACATACTGACACATGGTGGTGCAAAGAAGTAGACACAGCAGTTGAAGAAAAGAGAATTCGATTCGCCATATGGAAGAGAACTCAAGACGAAAGGGGATTAAAGAAGAATATGCAAAGGCAAAGGAGAATGCCTGCAAGATCATTTGGCAATCTCAAGAGAGGAGAAGGAAAGAATTGGCGCAATTATTAACAAGTGAAGAGGGCAGGAGATGCTCAGGTGCGACACTGTTACTTGTTTCTGATATTTGGGAGACATGTTGGATTCCAGTGGTGGAACGGAGGCAGCTGTGACTGCGCGAATTGAGTGCCTGGGGGGGGGGCGAAATTCCGAGAGATATCGCGTACCCTGACCAGTTGTTCTTCTCCATACTGGATGAAGGGCAAGATTTACGACTCATGCGTCAGAGCCTGCATGACTTACGGAAGAGAGACATGGGTTCTGACAGCTGTAGAAACGAGGAGAATGGAGGTAGCAGATAGAAGGATGATCAGATGAATGTGTGGAGTCTCTCTCTCGAAGATAGAGTGGCCAGCGAAGACCTTCTGGCGTGCCTGAGCCTGCTGTCGGTCGATGGGGACATGAAGGTGCGCAGATTGCGATGATACGGCGGAAAGATAGCAGCGATTGGGTGAAGAAAGTATGGAAAACAAAGATCAGCGAACCAACAAGAGACCGCCCAAAAAAGACCTGGGAAGAAGCAGTGTCCGCAGACTGTCGGCAATTGGGCCTCAAAGAAGCCGAAACCCTCAATCTGAACACCTGGAGGCATTCCATGAAGAATCATCGTCCAACCCAACGGAGATGGAGTAAAGGACGTTAAACAGATAAAGCAAAAAGTGAGGCTACCTAGGTTCACATTCTTCATGAATTGCAATGAGCAATGAGCATCTACTAAGCAGTGCCATCGTGAGTACTTACTATTGAAATATGTTCGATTATGTTCAGTAATTGAACTTCATAGCTTCAAAAATATTCGAAACAATTAATTTCACCATTCATGTGAGCATGTTATGATAATATTATGCAGACAGGCACCAAACTAAGGTTTAGGTTGATCGCCAATCTATTAAACGTCGCTGAATTTCGTAGAATAACGATCGATGGTATCCTACCGAAGCTGGAAGTAAATATTTCTATCATGTATGAACCAATTCTTCTTATGCAATGATTCAACCAATGCGGAGTGGACTTTGACTTCTTCGACTGCCCAGCGCCACATACCCTGTAGAATATCTTTCAGACTGTCACTTACAAAACACAAATGCAACATGATGCATCTGCATATGCAATAGTTTTTATTGTGGCAATCCTTCACTTGACCAAACGAACTTTGACCGTTGTGACCCATAAAAGAACTTCCGTAAAATGTTCTCTCAGACAACTAAGTACGCCTGACACTCAAACAGAACCAAGAGCTTAATTATTATACAGGATGGCCGCCAACAGGAGGTTCTTCATACTTGAGTTGATGCTAAAAACAGCTTTCGTCTCTCTTTGAAATTTATTGACCAGATTAAAATAGTTAATTAAAAGATATGTACAACCCCTACGCGTTTCGAGCGTTCGCTCTTCCTCAGGGGGTAATTCGCTAAAACCAACTGATCTGGCCGCTCATGTGGGCTGCTTATATACTGTACAATGCTATCGGTTGAGAGATGTTTAAAATACCGTCAACTCTTTTCAGACAATAATGGATTGGACACTAGACTGACTGAAGCTCGTTACATTAAACAGTTGATTCCAAAAATCAATCGAAGAAAAGAGTTGACGGTATTTTAAACATCTCTCAACCGATAGCATTGTACAGTATATAAGCAGCCCACATGAGCATCAGTTGGTTTTAGCGAATTACCCCCTGAGGAAGAGCGAACGCTCGAAACGCTGTACATATCTTTTAATTAACTATTTTAATCTGATCAATAAATTTCAAGGAGAGACGAAAGCTGTTTTTAGCATCAACTCAAGCTCAATTATTGTCTTCCGAAAATCCATTTTTGTACATTAAGTACTGACTTATGCAAAGGTATACAGGTGTGCCGAATATGATTGTAATGCGCGTTTGACATGACCGAAATTGATTTTGGATATGAAATTCTAAGGATAGAAGATATCACCATTTTTGAAGAAGTTACAGAGTTTCAAAAAACATGGCGTCTACACAGGTAGACAGGTGTGCCGATGAGGGTTAAGATGTAGCGAAGGACTTGATACAGTAATACTGCCATAGACCTATTGTTCACTAAATGTGGATGCATCTGTAAAATGCACTTTTGTACTAAATGATAGATTATATGAACATAAAAAACAGAAGTACCACAAATATTTGGTCCATGAAAGTACGAGCGCATGATTTTAACGGTGTGTTCAGAAATGATAAAAAGCTAAAAAGTAGGATCACATTGAGTTTTGTACCCTTAAACGGATTTGATGAATTCAGAAGAAATTTGTGCATTCAAAGCTTGTCTTTCTTTTGCTGAATTGATCTCCATGCTTCTACAAACAGCCCAGATTGTGATGATATGATGCAGGAGCAGCAAAAATAGAAAAGATTTTTCGATATACGTATATACGTATAAAGGCATACGTTAATATTCCCTGTGTAGAACCTCAAAATCATATTATATTCACACTTGAAGCGAGAGATTAAGATTATCATCGTACTTAAGCGCATTTCACTTTAATCTACTTATTTGAATGTTACTATTAAAGTTCCAGGAATATGGTAACAAGATTTAGTAGCATTTTGCAATATACGTATGACAATGTGAAGAAAAAAGGAAATAACGGAAAAATTGGTAAAAAAACGAGAAATAAAGGACAATTTTCGAAAAAGCGGAAAATAACGGAAATAACGGAACTCTGGGTACCATGTAACTGTTCACAGAAACTTAATTTAGCGACGAAGCAATGGCAGTAAATGTTTATTTCTCACACCCTCTGAAGAGAGAAAGCGTGCGCGCGAGACATGTTATCACTCGGTTTCTAAGCAGGCCATGCGATCAAGTTGGAGCTACAATGTCTTCATTCCCATGGCGCCTTGTGATTGGTCATTGATGTATATTGCTGTGCTATATAGTAAGATTCTATAGTAAGCAGCTACTCAATACATAATAAGTAGCTATAAAATGTCGTAATTGAGAATAGGAATGTATCTCTCTATTCATGCAATATATACGGTGTGAGTTTAAATAAAAAACACACTGCGCCTGACTGCGCTCACAAATGGTTGTTTTGTCTTACAAGTTGGCCATATACAAATCAACAATAGAACATGGCGTCGCATACCTTCCAACTGCGTAAGGACGGACCAAAATTTGACATTGAGACTGATCGCGACCTGTTTGACGACTGGTGTCTAAAATGGAGTGCATTCGAACGTTTGTCCGGTATTTCAAGCATCACGGATGCCACGGAACGAGCAGCAATGCGACTTGACGCTCTACACGAGAGCCTTTCCTACGCTACACTTCGAGTCATCAGAAACCTTTCTCTTCCTGCGGCTCATCAGAAAGACGTCGACGAAATTATCCGTGCTCTTGAACATTACATCAAAGACAATATCAATGAGATCGTGTGGATTAGACATTTTTTCGCCGTACTCAACGTGACAGTGAACCATTTAACGACTGGTTGGTCGAGTTACAAGATCTAGCCAGACGTTGCAACTTCCCTAAATGCTGTTCGAAGTGCGAGGACATACAATTAAGAAATCAAATTGTTCTTGGTGCAGCTGATCCTGATGTCGTGCAGAAACTTATCTTAGCTGGGTCATCGCTTACATTGTCCCAGGCTAGAGATATTGGCGAAGCTGAAGAAGCCGCTAAACGTGACAAGCGGTCTCTAGACCAGCCTTCCACGGTCAACCTAGCGACCGCAACCTCTGCTCACAGACGAGCCAAACAAATGCGACAACCCAAAGCAATCGAAGGTCAGCAGTGCAATTGGTGTGGCCTGAATCACGCTCGCGATCGTGATAAGTGCCCTGCTAAGGAGAAGAAATGTCGATCATGCTCTAAGATCGGACATTTCTCGAAGATGTGCCACTCCCGCCCAAAGCAGCAGAAGCCTGTTGTAGCTTCAATCATCAGTGTCATACGAACTCCTTCGGTGGACGACAGACCTCCGCTCATCAGTGTAAAAGTTAATGACTTGTCTCTTCGTGCAATGCCCGATACCGGAGCCAACATCGACGCTGCAGGACCGGACATTCTCCAGAAATTGTGACTACGTGTGTGCGATCTCAACAAGCAATCGTTAACTCAAACCTCTGCAGCGAATCGTACAACTTTCTCAGACAGCATCGGTAATTTCACAGCCAACATCTCTCTTCAACAGACTACGGTCAACACCACAATTCATGTGTTTCGGGAACTGAAAGGGGAGTCATTAATTTTGAAATGTTCTCCATGCAAAGCACTTGGCATTATCCCACGTGACTTTCCAGCATTCCATGTGTGTGCGCAGCAGGACGCCGCCATCGTAAGTTGTGTGCGTCGCACTCAGTGCGCTCGTGAAGGTTACACGCAGATGACACACGCTTCAGCGAGTCGTCCAGAGCCAGTAACAGCTTCTCCACCGGCAACCAATCACGTGCCAGCTAGCTAGTAAGTCGGATCTCATCAGCTGTTGCCCACGTGTGTTTGACAAGACAATCCGTAAGATGACGGGTGAAGTGTTTAACATTCATCTCAGACCAGATGCTCAGCCGTTCAGTGTCACCGCGCCGCGTCGAATATCGCTACCATTACAACCTCTCCTGAAAGATGAATTGGACGAGCTGGAACAGCTTGGTGTTATCGAAAGAGTGACAGAACCGACTCGTTGGTGTGCTCCTATTGTTGTGATGCTCAAGAAAGACCGAGAGAAGATCAGAATGTGCATTGACTTCCGCGCCTTGAATAAACATGTTGTTCGTGAACGCTACGTCAGTCCAACTGCATACGAACTCATTTCAAGTCTTGATTTGTCAAAGTGCAGGTACTTCACAGTGGTTGATGCCTTGAAAGGATACCATCAAATTCCTATGGACAGCGAGAGTCAGCGTCTGACAACATTCATTACTCCGTTTGGTCGCTACTGCTATAAGTCTGCGCCTTTCGGAATATCGTCCATCTCCGAACATTTTAATCGACGCATTGATGAAGTACTAGCAGATCTACCTCGAACTTACCATATCGTCGATGATTGTTTGATTGCTAGCGAAACGTACGATCAGCATGTCAATGACATCAGAGCATTCCTGCAACGCTGTGACGAGCGTCAAATTGCGTTGAATCCTGACAAGTTCGTTTTTGCTGCCAATGAAGTGACATTTGCAGGTCTCCGCGTCAGCCAAAATGGATACTCTATTGATCCCTCGCTACTACAAGCAATCAGACACTTCCCTACTCCAACAAATCAAACCGATGTTCGATCCTTTTTCGGATTGGTAAACCAAGTGAGCAACTTCACAGACAAGGTGACTCAGCTTTGCACTCCGCTCCAACCGCTGTTAAAGAAGAATACAGTGTTTTCATGGGACTCGGTTCACCAAGAAGCGTTCCGCCAAGTGTGTGAAACCCTGGTGAGAGAGCCATCCATCGTGAGTTATTTTGACCCTAAGAAGCAGACTCGTCTCCACACAGATGCATCTCGACTGAATGGTCTGGGATTCATCCTCCGACAACGTCAAGATGATGAGTCGTGGAGAATCGTTCAAGCGGGATCACGTACGCTTACTGATACTGAAACAAGGTACGCAATGATCGAATTAGAGATGCTTGCTATCTGTTGGGGATTCCACAAATGCCGTGCATTCTTGGAAGGCCTCAATCACGTCGATGTTGTCACTGATCATAAGCCTCTGATTCCCATACTCAACAGCTACACGTTGGACCAGGTAGAGAACCCGCGACTTCAAAGAATGAAAAGCAAGCTCAACAGGTACAACTTCACTGCCATTTGGATCAGCGGTAAGCAAAATACCGACGCTGATGCACTCTCCCGTGCACCTCTCTCACATACCCAAGAAGCCAGCGCCGATGAGGACGTCGAGGACGCGCACAAAGCTGCATCTCTACAAGCGATTGAAGCCTCCACACTCGACGCTAGGATGCTGGAGGTGAAAAGGGCTGCAGAAAACGACTCAGAGTATAGCGATTTGAAAGCCCTGATACTCAAAGGATTTCCAAGCGTCAAATCACACGTTCCTATCGACCTGCGACCGTATTGGTGCATGAAAGAAACCTTGGCGATCGATGATGACTTCATTGTATGCGGACGAAGGACCGTGATACCAAAGTCAATGCGACGAGAAATGCTTAATCGCTTGATAAACGGACACATGGGTACGACAAAGCTTAAAGAAAGAGCCAGGATGGTCATATGGTGGCCGGGTATAGACAAGGACATTGAAAATGCCTCTAAATCCTGTAGACCGTGCCAGGAGCATTTAGCAAGTTTGCCTAAGGAACCTTTGCATACGCGACCATTGCCAAGCAGAGCCTTCGAGGAAATCAGCGCCGATTTCGCTGACTATGATGGTGAGAAGTGTTTGGTCGTGGTAGACAATTATTCGGGATGGCCCACAGTCTGTAGAATTGGTAGCCACGCCCCTACCAGCAAGCTCATCAACGAATTGCGGAGCCTATTCTGCCAAACAGCAGTTCCTCAAGTCTTCTGGTCAGATGGTGGTCCACAATTCGCGGCATCCTCCTTCTCAAACTTTCTTCAGCGATGGGGTGTAACGCACAAGACGTCATCACCGGCATATCCACAGAGTAATGGAAGAGCCGAAGCAGCGGTCAAGACCGTGAAGAAGATGCTGCGAGGAGCTACTCGTTCTGAAGGAGGAGTGGATATGGACAGGTTAGCTGAGGCAATCCTATTGTACAAGAATACGCCTCTTTACGATAACCGTGTCCCATCGATTATGGCGTATGGACATCCAGTGCGTGATACGTTACCGGCCCATAGAAGGAATTTCGCACCGGGATGGCAGAAGACAACGGAAGAAATGGAGAAAAATGCAAACTCGGTTCACAAGAAAATAGAAAAAGCCTACAACAAATCGGCCCATTCATTGTCTAACCTTCAATTTGGTGAGTCAGTAGTCATCCAAGATTCGCTCTCAAAAAAATGGGACAGAGAAGGAATCATCGTGGAGAGGATGAGACATCGGGATTACCTTATTAAAATGAAAAGTGGAAGAGTACTAAGAAGAAACCGCCGGTACCTTCGCCGATTCGCAAACGTGAACTTGGACCATAGTAGACCTGCACATTCACCCTCTAATCCAAGTGCTTACCATCATCAGCCCGCAGCAGCAGCCCAGACATCGGAAAACTACAGATCGAAGCTGAGACAAAGTGTGCAAATCCCTAGACGATTTATTCATGAACAATCGTGAGAAAAGGAGATGATGTATATTGCTGTGCTATATAGTAAGATTCTATAGTAAGCAGCTACTCAATACATAATAAGTAGCTATAAAATGTCGTAATTGAGAATAGGAATGTATCTCTCTATTCATGCAATATATACGGTGTGAGTTTAAATAAAAAACACACTGCGCCTGACTGCGCTCACAAATGGTTGTTTTGTCTTACAAGTTGGCCATATACAAATCAACAATAGAACAGTCATCAGCTCACGTGTGCGAGGGAATTCATTACTGATGTCAGGCAACGTGCGTTGATGGCATCGATCCATATTCAGATCATGTAAGCTCCTAGTCAGCTCTCTCGATGAGCGCATGCCGGGCACAGATCTAGAAAGGGATAGATGGACTGCTTTCCGCGTTTCCCTATTTCAGCCATGAAGCCTGAAAACTTCCCATCGCCGCCACGCCTGCTCCCGATATGTAGGCAAGAAATGACGGCCGCTGAGCTGATCGCAATTGACACCTGTGGTGTTGTTTTCAATTGATGATGATTTATTTGATAAGGGTGACAAAATTTGTGTACTTAACGAAGCTGGGATGAGTGTCATAACACAGTGTGGCGATGTCGCAATACTTCAACAAGATAAAATTGAATTTGACATGCATTCTACCGACGCTAAATGGCGATTTTATCATTAAATTAAATCCTCACGCCCTAGGCAATTGCTATCAATTCTCCCACTCTTAATCCGAAACATGTGTTCAAAAGGCATAAGAAAGATAAAATTTTCGAACAGGTTTGCAAAACTGTTTACAGAAATTTCATTTCTTGAGAAATGGTTACCTCGTGTTGTGTTCCGCGATGCCAGAACCGTGCTTCGAAAAACTCTAACATTTCTTTTCACGCCTTTCCGTTCTCAAACCCCGAATTGTTGAAGAAGTGACTTCATAACATTCGACGTAAGAACTTTACTCCCTCTAAGAATTCATCACGCGTATGCAGTGTTCATTTCACCGATGATGACTATAAAAAGGGCGTAAGTGTTATTCATGCAAAGGGACAGTATGGAACTCGCCCCAGAACTCGAAGGAAGCTGAAGGATGACGCAGTGCCTACTGTTTTTGAAGCGCTCCCCCTCTATCTGCAAACACCTTCCAAAAAGCGTCAATCCCTAAAGCAGCGCAATCTTTTTGAGCAGTCTTTTGATGCAACTTCTGCCGAGTCTCAGTCACCAGGGCCATCATCGGAACCCATGGATGTGGATCAAGACTCAGATATCCGCGCAATTCCAAAACGCATGGATCAGGCTACTCAAGTTGGTCGGTAAGCAAGATAATCAGTCGATTAGCGGACCACAATGTATACAAAGCTAAAAAAATAATATATAACTATAAATATAATATATAAATCAAAATACACTTATGAAATTTTCGTGTATGCTCATGCAATTATTCTATAATTGCAGCTAACTAACACTCCGGGCTCGGCCCTTACCCGTCCCCCTGGCCAAATTTCTATAAATCAAAATACACTTGTGAAATTTTTGTGTATGCTCATGCAATTATTCTATAATTGCAGCTAACTAACACTCCGGGCTCGGCCCTTACCCGTCCCCCTGGCCAAATTTCTATAAATCAAAATACACTTGTGAAATTTTCGTGTATGCTCATGCAAAGTTTTGTACACCATTAGTATGTTGTGTATTTTAAAATTTCAGATGCATGTGTGTGCAATTGCGAAAGCGGCTACGTTGCAAATCGCAAAAGTTAAGGAGGAATTCCAAAACCATCGGCTCCTTGATTACCCAATTAAATCAACGGAGGTTGTTCGAGAGCGATGAAGACAGTATGAAGGATGTATCTTTCACCCGTTTGTTTTCAGCAAAGCAAAGAGGAGGCCTATCCACTCCTAGTTTCGCTGTATATGGTATCGTAAAAATTGCTGAAGTAGCTTTCCGCTCTCTTTTTCCGGGTGTTCACGATGTGACCCTCCTCCCCACAGTATCGAACATTGATTTGAAAATTGAACATTTTGTCCTGCAGAAAGTTGATGTAAAAACTTTATTTCCTACCCTTTTTGCAGACCACTTTTATGACCATGACTTTCATCAAGACTCTGATCATCTAACAAAACTTATCAGGCTGATCACGTCGAATTATGTTAAAATTCGCCTCTTTCGGTACGGTAAGATATATTGATGCCGGATAAGATATATTGATCTGTGATGCCGGGAAGATGCCTTCGGCAGCGATGCAAGTGTTACAGGGAACGATGCGATTATATTTTCAGTAACAGATTTCAAGAGTGCAAGCGGCAGCAGCAGTGTAGTAGCTATTGCCTTTCCGCATGCTCTCATAGACAGAGCTGACAAGGTCTGATTTGCTACAGTCTGATCTTGAATCGCATTAATAGTAACTCAGCGTTAAAAGTGCTTCTAAAGCCACAAATTGTGAGCATGCGCCGCATGCCTAGCATGCCCGGAGCATTCGCCACTGCTCGCAATAAGATCTTGATCATTGTGACCAAAGCTAGAGGTGTCCCAGTCATCACCAAAACAAACCAGAAACGGGAATTTGTAAAGAAATTATACGGTAAACTACGTTATGATAGTTTTATGGAAAAAGGGTGCCATGTCTCATGAATCATTAAAGAATTAAGAACGGAATGAGAAGAACCTATGTAAGCTGTACGTGCAAGCTGGCAGCAGACGACAAAAAAATTGTGAATCAGTAGAGATAGATAAAGAACACCTAATGCAACCAAAATGATTCAGGCACATGTAAATTTGCAAGTCAAATACGTGTGCATAGTGGGCTCTATTCATTGCTTGAATGAGCATTTAGTTAAATTTTCGGTACAATGATCTCTAGGTGGCAAGTTAGAATCAAAGCTCAATAATGGTAGAAAATATGTCACTACAATTTTAAGGAGCAATAGGCCTATACCGAAGATAGAAAATAAAAGTCATAAAAGTTACAACACGCAGTCGCCGACTTCCGGAGTTAAATAAGGCCTTCGAATCGTTGAATGCTGTGCAGGAGTTCCATATTATATATAGATATCCGTGCTATTGGGCACCCAACCCCGAGATTAAAATCCCAACTCTAAATTTGAATAAATTTTAGCATTTGATTTTTGATAATCTAAAGCAAGCACGTGAATTTATGCTTTGAAAAATTAGGTTCATTCATGTAGGGACTATTATACAAAGTTCTCTAATTCGCGAAGTATATATTACAGAACTTACACAGTATTTTAAGTCTGATGATTTGTTCACTTTCACAAGCTTTGGGAAGGCATGAGATGGGAGGAGATAAAGCAACAATACTACAACTTATGTTCCCCGTGCGTGGTATTTAGCGTATATGTGTAGACCTGCACTTGTGAGCACTTGAGCAGACTTCGTCACTTGCATTGCATTAAACCGATTCAAAAATTCTAGATGAAATCAAACTCAATTGAGTACCCGATCCGTCGATTCAGATTTTGTTGGCCAACACGAGCCTGTATTATCAAAATTCAAATTATTACAGTATCTGTAAAGACGTTCATAAATGTGGCGCATGTGAAGAAACGTATAGGCCATGAATAATGTGTAAATATAACCTACGTGTAAGTCATGAATTTGTAGTTCTCATCGTGCATATACATGTGATGTACCTTAAATGTCAAGACAAAGGCTATGAAGTTGCCGATAAATGATAAGCAACAAATGTACTAAAAAATAACAAGCTTTTTTATATTAAATCCAAAACCGAGCAGAATTTGACAAAATTAAATGCACTTTAATAAGGTGATCAATTAACTCATTCCAATTATGTGAAACACTAGCAAGCAAACAATTGCAAGAAATTATTTCTTGCTATCAGCGATATCTTCTCAACATTCTAAGACGAACGCCGTTGAGCAAGTCAAGCTCAGAATGATGAACTGTGTAATCGTTTTTTGTCATTTTTTTTAAATTTTCGGTAGCTTTTATGACATGAACAATGTACATTGTCAGGGGCCTATATTGTCAGTCAATGACGAGTTTACTGCAGCTATGCGTTTTGTGTAACAAAATTAGGCCTGCGCATCGTTATAATCGAAATTACACAGCCTTTGTAATCAATAAAGTCTTTGTAATCTTTATGATATAGCAATCAACGAATCGCAATAAGGAGGCTCAATCATCTAATATTCACTATTATTTGTTTTTCTTGTCAATCTCTGATCCCTGCTGCACATCTCTACTGGCGAATTTGCATAATTGTAATCTTGGGTAAGTTCCAAAGAGCCTGCTAAAAAGAATGATGGGAGGTCATGGTGGAAGAAGGGCATGGTGGGCAATGCTGCCTTTTTACAGGAGGGGCAAATTGCTTTTTCACGGGATGGGCAAATTTGTTTAATTACCTATATTTAGTGATGCAAATGGAAAATTTTCTGGAAATTTTCCATTGGAAAATTTTGAAATTTATTTTTCTGTGATTGATGTTTTTTCTTTGTTTTGGAGACTTATTATAGTCGTTTGAAAAGACTATGTAATATTCAAAGACCGAAAACTTCTCTATCATCCCTGTATGTTAACTTTTGGTACCAACTGCACCTTTTCCATGTCTATTTCAGATCTTTCCAAATGAATTTCAGATATCTGTCACAAGCTCAACTTTGAAAAGATCTTTAATTCAAATGGAGATCTCCAATTCATCTGGATCATATCTGAAATTCATTTGGGCAGGTCTGAAATCGATTAGGAACTATCTGAACCATCTGAACTATAAATGGAGGATGTGTATCCTCAACGAAGATATCGGACAATGCGCCAGAAGTTTGAAGATATCATAGATATTCCTTTACTCATCACAGATATACAGACATCAAAATCTGTAAATTCAATATTTTAAGGATTCAACCTATGAACTATTAAAATGGGATATTTTACACTAGGTATCATACTTGGGACGAAGTGTACATTTCCATTTGTCTTCTTTTTCTCGTACTGTCTTTCTGTTTACATATGCTTTGGTTCGTTTTGCTGCCTTCTACAAGGAAAACCTTGAATACGACTGGGATGAATTACGCGCGGTCGACCACGCTGGGAAGAAATTTTGCCCTTTGTTCTCTAACGAATCTAATCAAAAGATCTGGTTCAAATGAGGTACTCGTTATGCAAAAAAAAATTGGTTGAACTTCCACTTAAGAGGTCGTGACAATATTTTCACATATCACTTCAATGACAGGCATTCTCATCAAGATGATATGGAAATCTCTCGCATACAGACGGATGTTTAAATATTTCCGAGCCGACACAGGAGAAACTTAGTAATGACTTGAATATCTGGTCATCCGCAGTCAAAGGGTTAACAACATATCAAGATAAATATTAGGAAATGCTCGTTCTCCTCATGCCTGATTCATTGCCATGCTTGCATGCTTTCTTATTGAAGGATTGCAATTTGTTAATTGAGTGATCTAATAACGGCACTAGGTGACATGCCACGCTCAATCACGCGTAATTCACGTAATTTACGCGTAATTACACATGACCCTAAACATCCGTGGCCATACGGGACATTGCTGCAACATCTGTTATATAAGTTAGTATAGTTGGTAGTCCTGTTATATAGACTTTGCGTCTCATTTGTCTGCATGTATAGGAGGCTAAACAATGTGATAGGACCTCAATTTCATGCTCAGGGAAGACAGAACATGCTTAGCGGTTCATCCGTGGTTCAAGCGGCATCGCAGACAACCGTAGACGACGCGCAAACTATAAACGCTCGCCCGCGCGTATTCATAAACATTCCCCATGTTTTAACAGCATCAGATCAAATGATTTCTGACTCTTAGTGCAGCGCGTATGTACGCGGGTATAGACAAAGTATAGAACCTTGGTTGAGGTCATGGTCTCTGCTTTGTGCAGCAGACGCGGTTTTTGTTTTGTTGACAGCACAAAGCAAGAACCATTGAGGCTTCCATCTTTCGTTTCCAACAAACTCCATAATTTCCATCAATTATCTATCATTTGCGTAGGGATTATTTTGCCTGTGGGCTATTTCTAAGTTATCCTACACGTGTGAAATGCTAGATTCCTTCTGACGATAAATAAAGAGGTGGTCAACAGGATTTAACAAATACATTTCGGGAAATTGATGACCAGGCCGCGGGGTCTTTTTCATAAGTGTCCGCAGCAGAACACAGGATCAAAATCTCTCTCAATAAAAGTTAGTTGTCCCAAAAAACTTGAATACAATGTCTCATACCTATATATGTACTTTGTTGAGGCGTATTTCATTCCACAGAAAAACAATGAATCGAAATGAAATATATGATCAAATTCTGTAGCAAATGCAAAACGCATCGGAAGGATGCAAAAAGAATTAGTGGACTCTTATGAATCCAAGCAGCCCTGTTTGTTCCTGAAATTTTTCAGAATTTGTTCCTGAACATTGGCAAGAAATGGAATAATGTTGATAAGGCCATCTCGGTGAAATAAATTCGCTGATTCCTTTATTTCAGCTAATAATTACACCATGCAACAAAAAAAAAATTTTCCTCTGTTCCTGAAATTTAAGTCTTATTTTCTTGTTATATGGCTTCTGACAAATAGGAAATTAAGTTTAATTTCCATATCAAAATGCTTTTGAACAAATGCAATTGAAATTTGCATTTTCCATGTTTTTATTAGAAATGAATATAATATATCAAATCTGAATTCTGATTGTACTCCATGGATGGATTTGTATTTTGTTTAAACGTGCTAAATAATTTTAATTATATTTTTCAATGATGTTCGCACGTTGTTTCAATTTCAATATCAATGCAAGATTTATTAGCATTGTTGAGGTAAGTGTTCATTCATCATTAAGTTTACTACATTCATACGTTTAACTTGAATTAGATGAAAATCGTAGGCGACTACAATATAGGCTACTAACATATTTTAAAGGCTAATTTGAACGTTAAAAATGATTCCTGAAATGGTGTTTGGTACCGATATTTTGTGAAACTGTCACCATACTCGCAGTTAACAGCTCATGGTAAATGTATTGTCATAAAAATGGACCAAATAGCAAAAAGGGTTCTCTAGTAGGACAAAGAATGCTGCTCTATAAGTTTGTTCTTAGGATAACTCTAGCAAAGTTACTGCAAAAATTGTGCATCAGGGGTGATTCGAACACCGGTCCACTGTGCACCCATCGATCACTCTTCACGCTCGCTATCCACTGAGCTACTGAACTGATATCACTTATCCGAGTCCCCTTTGTAGTTAAAGAGATTTATCGTTGTCTGTTGTACTAATTAATATGATGTAAGTAACATGATTTCTTATCTTGACTTTGATGGGGAATAAATTTCAAATATTTCTAAAACCAGGTGTGCTAAGGCCCATTTACGAGTACATGGTCTATACATAGTTTACCATAATCCTGTTTGTATAGTTTTTAAACACACTTTTATTCTTTTTTCAGGATTCTGGTATTAACTCATGGCTTCAAGAGGATGTCGCTATTCGGCAGATGCCTTCTGTTACGTTTGTGGAGAGTTCATCAAGGTTAGAGCCAAGAAATATGCTGTATCATCATCCAAGAAGATGGCAAAGGCTTATTTCCTATATTTTGGAATGCCTGTTGGCGATCAAGACAAGAATTGGGCTCCCCATTTCTCCTGTGAACTTTGCACTAAATCTTTGGAAAGATGGCTCAGGGGAAAACAGAAGAAAATGCGTTTTGCCGTTCCTCGAACTTGGAGGGAGCCCACTGATCACCTCAACGACTGTTACTTCTGTATAGTGGATGCTTCGGGACGAAAACGAGGCAAAAAGAGTGCACAATCGCTTATATACCCTGACATTCCGTCTTCAATAGCCCCTGTACCACACAATGACGAACTTCCTATTCCACCACCGCCTCCTTTCTTTGATGAATCTGACTCCCAGGATGAACAACTGATCGAAGATCCGTCAGCAGATGATGACTATTGCGATGAAAATGAAAACAAGCCCTATTTCCCAAATCAAAACGATATCAATGACCTTATTCGAGATCTCAGTTTAACAAAGGAAAATGGTGAGATTCTGACATCTCGTCTAAAACAGTGGAATTTGCTTTCAAGAGAGGTGAAAGTAACCCTGCAGCGAAAGCGACAGCTGTCGTTTTCAGTGTATTTTACATTGAGGGATGGTGTTTGTTATTGTCACGACATTCCCGCTTTATTTGAAGCTATCGGCATTCCATGTACCATTGCAGATTGGCGCTTGTTCATAGATAGCTCTCAGAGGAGTCTTAAAGTTGTTCTATTGCATAATGGAAACGTCCATCCGGCCATTCCGATCGTACACTCAGTCATATTGAAAGAACGATACGAAAACGTGAAGAAAATCCTTGATCTTATCAAATACAAGGACTACAAATGGGAAGTCATTGGCGACTTTAAGATGGTGGCTTTTTTTATGGGACTTCAGGGTGGCTGGACGAAGTACCCGTGTTACTTGTGTTTGTGGGATAGCCGAGCGTCACGTGTTCACTACCAGCAATTCCAATGGCCACAGAGAGAGGAATATCTTGTCGGTAGGAACAACGTCCTTCATGAGCCACTGGTTGATCCAGATAAAGTTCTCATGCCCCCACTCCACATCAAACTTGGTTTGATCAAGCAGTTTGTAAAAGCCATTGATGTTCAGTCGCAAGCTTACCAGTTTCTGGAAGGTTTCTTTCCTGAGCTGTCTTCTGCCAAAATCAAAGCAGGAATTTTTGTTGGCCCTCAAACAAAAAAACTTATGGCTTCACAGGAATTTGCTAATCTACTGACTTCAGTTGAAAAAGCTGCCTGGGATAGCTTCAAATCTGTAGTTAACAACTTCCTCGGCAACAACAAATCGGATGACTATGTCGAGCTCATTGAAGAGCTAATCGCCAATTATGCTGCCATGGGTTGTAAAATGTCCCTCAAGTTACACATGCTGGCATCCCATTTGAACAAATTCAAATCAAATTTGGGCGCTCATTCGGAAGAACAAGGAGAAAGATTCCATCAAGATGTCAAGAACTTTGAGCACCGCTATCAAGGTCAGTACAATGAGAATATGATGGGAGACTATGTATGGAACTTGATCCGTGATTCTGACGAAGAAAACAGTCGTAAGACTCGAAAGAGCTTGCGTTTTTGATGACAGGCCTATTTCTGTTTGATCCTTTCGGAGTGGTACCCTGTTCTTCTATTCCAATATATTTAGCCTACATTTTTAATTTGCATTACAACTCATTCTTGCAGCATTCTCGTTTTTTCTAAATAAGAAAATATATAGGCCTACTACGGCCTACACTTATGGTTCTAGGCTATAGTCTGCAATCATAGGCCTACAAATATCAGAAATATTAACATAACGATCCTTTCAACATAAGGATAAATGAAATTTACATCGTTGTTTTAAGACTTACGAAACTATAGGAAACCAAATCTTCGTAAAAACCGGTATTTTCTCAAAAAGTCAAAATTGTATTATTTTATCAAAAAAAAAATCACAAAAATATACTGACCACAAAAAGCATTTTTAAAAACGGAGGATTGTTGTTTTCGTGGTTTGTGTGACCCATGGAGTAAGGATACAACATTTTTTTTCGGGGAACAAAATTTGTGTTGCATGGTGTTATACGAGAGTAATAACGATAATTTGATCAATGGCCGGAGCTTTCAAGGGTTTGCTAAGTTATTTACTAAGTTTACGGCATATTCCAATAATGTCACTTTTCAATCGCTAAAAGAGTAAAGTAACAAAATAATAAGCTTTGAATCCTGTTAATTTAACAAATTTCTGATGAATTTGATGCACATGCGAAATTATGATAATTGCAAAAAGTAGTAATTCATGCCATAATCATCAAGATTGGATTGTATGTTTGACAGGGTATAGAATACAAGGCCGCGTCTTCAGACGTGATCAATTTAAGCGCATCTCCCTGACCACTCGAACTGGCTCTCTCTTATCATTCGAACGACAAAGCCGGGATGAATAAACGCAAAGCAATCCCCTTTTCAGTTAATAGAAAGCCAAAAACCAAAGCAGTTCAAGCATATATTTATTTAAAGGCATTCAAAACATGGTCAAAACACAAAATACAAAATCAAAACTTGCATATACATTTTCACTGTGATAGCACATTGTATGGTATAAATAGCCTACAAGGGAAAAACCTTGGGAGATTTGCAAGTGGAAATGAATTTGACGGTAGATGCAGATAAAGTCGACTGTACTGTTAAAAAAGTAGGCCTAGTTCAAAAAAGAAAATGTCTAAAATACTTGGTTGTGAGAATGGAAGCCATTCTCACCAGAAATAACATTGAAATATTATTACGCAATATATCTAGACTCTCTTAGAGAAGAACTTTCAATGCAGAAAAGCATCTAACCGCTGCATACCTCGTAGGAGCCACGGAAATTGGCTTCTGATTTAGTCGCAGATGGCACGGACCTCGACAGTCACTTCACGTAGAATCTGAAGAAAGTACATTTAATATCTTTCTTGCTTCCGGTGTGAGCCATAATCGAAAAGAAAGATTTTAGTCAAATACAGGACTGATCAAAAGTCGATTCCCTTTGTAATGTTATATTTATTCAGACTGTATGAAAGTGATAGACATAAATAGCATTTTTTGCATGAAGGATATTTGTAGGGAATTAATTATTGCACATGAAAAGTTTTTTAATTTACTATTTTATATGTAATTTAATATTCATTAACTACTTTATATCATGATTATTGAATTGCTTTGCAATTATTCTGCATAGGTGATAATGATTAGCTATTACCATTACCATAGACATGAAGTGCATGCATATATTCATAAATGGCATTTATTGGAAATTTATGATGATGCTGTAATCTCAGTGATTAACGATCTAAAAGGCATAACTGTGATTTTTAGTTAATTGCAAATACACATTATGAAGCAGCACATTATATGGAATCGCATTGTCACATTTCTTTTTATGGAGGCTTATATGCAGAATAGATATTATACTTCAAGGTTCAATACTTTGCACTTGCCAGCTTTGTTCTGTTTTATAAGAGAATTTTTCCTTTATGAATTTGGTTCGAAATTTAACTCCGAATCGTTCCTCTCTATTACCAACGACTGCTCACTCACTTTGGCTTTATGGATATAAAAAATTTAGAACAATCTGAAACATTATTCGCTCATTATTCGTGATTTGTATGATCAAGGAATTCCAAGAATCATGCAGTCTTTTGGCCAATGACAAACTTCTAAGTAGCCGCTCATTATTTGAAAAAGAAAAACTGGAGCCAATATTGGATTCACTGAGATCGGTATAGGCCTATCAATCGAATAGGTGCATGTATAGGCCTACAGAAGGTTTGTTTCACAGTTATGTGTAATGTAGCAAATGACGAAACGTTTAGTCTCTAGTAAATTCCAACTATACAGTAGAGGCCGTTTATGAATATAATGCATTTCATGTACATCATCAATCAATAGTGAAATATTAAATCAGCATTGTGTGAAATAACAGTAAAAATTTAATAATTATGAATTTTAGCAATTAATAAACATTGAATTACTTATAAAATAGTAAATCACGAAACTTTTCATGTGCAATATATTCCCTATGAAAATCCTTCATGAAAAAATGGCATTTGTGCCTATCCCCTTCTTACAGTCGGAATAATAAAAATATATATGGGGAAGCGACTTTTGAACTGCCCAGCATATTGGCTGCATTAAAAAGGTTGATGGATAGTGAAGGTGTTAATAAATTTTAAAAGGTGCTAATAAATTTTAATAATTTAATTTTAAATTCGTGCAGCAGATTGTACAATATTTTTTTCTTTGGGAATCAAAGATAGAAGTAATTGAGTCCACTAAAAAATTGTCGGTTATTTTTCCGTTTTTGTCGGTGTACTGCTGACAGCATAGGCCAATACAGAAAAAAGACCTAATTTACGAGTTGAACAACCTCAATGAACACCTCAATTGACTCTGTTGCTGATATCATTTCTCCAAATAGGAGATGAAACGATAGCGAGAGCGTTTAGCTAGAGGGTATTAGAATGCATTGGAAGGCACCAGCGCATCAAGGAAACGTAGATCGATAATTTCTGACACAACCCTTTATAAACGTAGACGCACAGTCCTTTTGTGCATACGATTCCTTGATGATCTATTGATAATTTCAGTGTGTAACCTTGTTGCTATAAAATATCTGGATAGATCTCTAGAATTGCGCCTATACTTCTTTTAGATTCAAATTTCGAGATTATCCAGTGTTTCACGACATTCACGTCTGAAATGCATGTAGCTAGATGGAATGATTTTCTTTAGGTGTCATTGAACCATCGTTTTGTTCGGTTTGGAAGTTATTTGTGACGTGCAGCCAGTATAGGTAACGTATTTAATTTGAATTGATCGCGCATGAGCTAAAGTATTTTTTCTAAAATCACATCTTCAGAAATATGATTATGATGCTGTGATTAATTAAACCTAATGATAGTATCATAGTGATATTTTTTGATGATATCTGGTTTCAAAATATCATGGGGAGCACCATCATAGGATATTGCTGAATATGTCCATGTCTAGTCAATGTAATTGAAAATCTAACATTTTCTATGTTAATTTGTTGACATAGATTTTAGCAATGAATGACTTGAAATCGTTCAACATTAGATATTTAACATTACCTTTAAATAGATGTCGCCGATGTTTCTATGCCAAAGATATTCATTTCATGGATATCTTGGCTACTTATCTTTGTAAATCTATGGGCGGATTCATTGCATGATTCATTGATGTGATTTGTTTTAAATAGAATTTCTATAGCGAATCGTGATGTTTACATTCAACAGTAGCAATGTTGATAATCGTCTATACTCATTGACATTGTAGAACTCGCTAACCTTTTTTTTCTTGAAATAGAGTAAGTTCTATGTTGTATAGACATCGTATTAACATTGCTATAATGATGTAAATATCACTGAGTGATGACAGTAATATCATAGTAATTGATGATTTCTGGTTTCAAATTATCATGGGGCATGCATATCTAGATATCCATGCATGGGGTCAATGATATCAAAATATCATGAAACTTGATGATGCATTTCCGCCCTGGAGGAAACACCAGACAGACTATACATTACAACTGATGCGCGATATTCCAGCAGGAATCCATTGCTTATTCTTTCAGACGAATATTTTCATAAGCGCATAAAATTTAAAAGTTTCTGAGAAGTTCTTGCTGTATACTTTTTGATTCGAGATTTCCTTGGGACAGTTTTGCCATAACCAAGTTTCAGGATGATTTGAATTAAATAATGACATTTTAAATTACTTAGCAGTGAAGCTAAATTCAATCGACACGCATTTAAGCAGCTTTATATTGTGAAATTAAAAAGCATTTTGAAAAAACCGCCCACAAACAGCGTCAATTCCAACAGCACATTTCAATGTATCTTAACAATATTTCCTATGTATGATTTTGTCTAGAAATGATCCTTGTAAATAGTTGCTCTCTGACTATGACTTGAAACTTTGCATTATCAGTTTAAAAAGATTGGAATCAAGATTTTATAAGGTTATGCCAGTTACTACACAGCGTTGAAGAGACAGCTGTTGCGATTGAGAGCAGTTGTTTCTTGGAACGCTGTGTATTATAACTGATATAACTTTATAAAATCGTGATTCAAAGAGTGGCTTTTTAACTATGCTCAAAAAAGTTCATTTTCTTGTTCTGGTTTACATTTGCATTATATCTGCTGATTTTCAATCTGAAATAAAACGCGTCAAATAGATGATGTCATACAAAATGTTGATGCGATGTTGATGCGATTGATGAAGATCTAGAAATTAAAAAGATTAGAATAGACGAATCTTTTGAAAACGTCATGTTCCAAATTGCCAGTTGCCTCTACAAGTTTACATGTTTGAAAATTGAAGTCAGAAAATCGAATAAATGCAAATTTGCCTAACCATGTGAATTAGTAAATGAAAATTGATGTTTAGTCATCACTAGAAAGATCAGAAAATGATCTCTTGTCTTGTTATAAAAGTATACAGTTTGTGCTTTAATTTCATAATTTTAGGCTACTCATCAAGTGCACGTCGATTTAATAAAACTATTGAATTTATGATAACTGCTGTAACCATTGGATGCTACATGTCCTGTTGTTGTATGTATAGTAGATCACTATTTAAGGCAAATGATTTCAAAATCCTCCTTTGAGATAAAATTATTGATACAACTTACATTTCATCAGATTCAGGATCATTTTGCAAGAGGATCATTTTGACCAGGAGCCATCTGTTAAGCCAAAATTCGTGTTAGGTGTCAGACATTACCAACATTCTTCCTGATCCAGATCGTAAAGCAGTCGGCAGATACAGGGAATTCTACAGTTTCTTTCAATTCGTTATATGCATCAGCTGTGATGAATATTGGAGACATGATTCGTTTCAGTCGTCATCCAAAAGATGAGTTGCATGTTAGTGTTGAAGTCAAATGTCCTGAATTTTTTTTGTTCTAGCTTTTCTTGATTAGTTTGTGTTTCAGATGAAGAATTACATTGCAATACTATGGCATGTACCTTGTCATTTATGCATTTTAATATTATATCTAGAAATGATTACAGCTGTGTATCATTTCTCACATGTGTTGCGGTCTGTTAGGACTCATCAGACGAGGGCAGGCTGGAACCAGCGACGTTGGAGCCAGACGACGTGTAAGTAAGCATGTCCTCTAACCACTGCCACTGGACCATCTCTTAAGGGCGTGCTTTAACCAGAAAATATACACTGATTCATCGCAGACAATTAAGTGAGGGGCGAGGATTGCAGCCATTCATCGAACACTTGCTTAACATCGCAAGGGATGCAGAGGGAAAGGAAGTTAGCATGAAATTGGATACGCAAATAGAGATCGAATTCTACAAGACCTACTAAAACTCTAATAAGACGTTTTATGCAAATGATCATAGCGCGTTCAATAATACTGTAAAAGACTCCTACATCCACTCCAATTGCCCTACATCTGAAGTGGAAGCATGTTTCACTCTCATCATGACACTTTATTTTCCAATTAAAGCATGCTTCACTCTAATTGTGAAATTCTCCTTTTCAAGCTAGTACGGGTACTTTTTTTCCAACCACAATTATTCAATTCATTATAGAATTGATGATCGTCATGACATCATCCAGTGATGAAATTCTTGAATGATATATTTGAATCTGCCGTAAATCAGTGATATTAAATCTAGTAGAAACTGAACTTGCTTTTCTTCACCGCTTATTTTTCCAACAGAAAATAAAGCACTGTTTCAAATGGCAAACATGCATTAAATCAATCTCATACTTCAAGGAAATAATTCGATCTTCGAGCTTTATCCTAATAGAGTATTCGAAATAAATACTGCCTCTAATAGTAGGCCTACTTCATCTGTAACCAAAATTATTCAATTCATCATAACAATTTCATTATGACATCAATTGATATTTGAAGTGATAAATGGAATGCCTGAATGACATGTCAAGCATGACTGTGACACATGAAGCTTCCGTAAATCACACAAGTAAATCTCATGTATTTAGGGCAGCTGAACTCTATTTTCCTCATCGATGATTTTTTTCATTTTACATCAACAATAAAAATAAATTGCCATCAAAGTGTCACTCTAATTAAGTGATCCCTATCAAATAATTGTGAATAGCGCTCATTATACATAAAATTTCTTTGATTGCACTTGATCCCTGAGATTTGGTCCAAATTGCAACTATATTTATGTTAAAACGAAAAATGACAAGGCGATGATTCAAAAGAGGCTTTTTCTCAGAGATAATCTTTGAATTCTCGCGAAAGAATTTGCCTCAAATAGTCCTATATTCGTTTTTATAGAAAAATACAACTTCGGCTCATTGACTCCCGTTTAGGGTACACCAACGCATACTTTTGTATAATTGCTATGATCAAGTAACTTATGAAGAAAGGAGTTTCCCAAATCGCTCTCCTGTGTCAGATGCATTCTCACTTCTACGCATAGAAGTAGATAATAGTGCACTAGAATGGAAGTTTGATATCTTGCCTATGTACAATGATGGCACATGGAAAAATCTATGGTTTGTAGATGAGATTCGATCTAAAACATTATGTCATAGTCAAACTATTTGCCAAGTTGGTTGTGGAGGTTGTTGACAGCAAATTGCAGGATCTTCATGAAGAGAATTTTAAGTGAGATGGTGGCATTGTTTCATGTGAAATAGCCTACTATTGCATGGATTAATATAATGTGTCTATTTTTGCCAGTCATTGACAACCATTATACAATTTTTCAACACTGGAATACGAATTAAAATTTGGTTCACAGTCATATTGAAAGAGGTCGGTGTACTGGTTGGAAGAACATGTCAAGAATTCACAGATAAAATTTCTCATTATTGGATAATTTTTCGGTCAAGCGGGTAAGAAACCTAGTGTTTTTGTGGAATAAGCACACTTAAAATCTTCTTTACCTACAATCATTTTTCAGATAAATAGAATGTCGCTGGAACTCTTCAATTAATCATTGAATGACTTACGTGATATAGTGTGATGATATTTTGGAAGCTGATATTCGAAAGCATGCAGAGATTTTGAAAATTGTTCAAATATAATGAACAGGGGAACCCTTTAAAGTATAATGAATACTGTAAGATTTCTTGGCCTCTGATTTCAAGCTGGAGTAATGCATGCTCTGCAAATCGACATTACAAGTTGCATATGTGTCTGATTATACTCTTGATAGATTATAGGAGCGATATTTCAAAATGATGAACGTACAGAACGTTTTAAAGGATTTCTTTCTTTGTCATCCTGTCGCCGCAGTATTTTGTAAATTCATTATTGCTTTTGAGTACATGGTCTTTGGACAAGGGGCAACAATCCAGATCACAAATTGACTTGATAAATATAAATGCCAACCAGAAAACATGTAAGCCAGATCGAACAATTTACATTTTGCCCCAACTAAGTTCCCCTGGCGTGTGCCATAATTTTCATGCAATTTCCATTCTAGGACTTTCTATGGTATTGTTAATTTCTATGCTTCTACGTGAACTATGACATTTTAAATCTCAGAATGAGTGCCTTCATTTTCACTCAGAGGAGTGAAAAACACTGTAGATCTGAAGATAGTGCTGCATGAAAAATGTACAGTTGAATTTCTTGTTCCATTGATATTTTAACTCCGTGGAAAATTTATTAGTGTCTCTGCTTACAACTAATTTTCGAAAGAGTTAAAAAATCAATATGTTCTTATTGCTTTGCTTTCTCTGCTACATGGCGAATTCTGTGCTAAATTCTGTTTGTCACTTAATAAATGCATCTGTATTATTGTGGATATATGAAATGAATAAATAAATTATTTTATTAGAATAATCAAATTTTGAGTTTTGCATCTTTAGTTGAAAAATGGAACCAGACCTGGATAACTGCCATTTCATCCAATATCAGGAATCATCAGCATGCCTGGTCAACATCTCAACATCGACACAACTCCGTATTTAAAGTTGCAGACTAGCCGCACGTGCTCGCACCAGTGCATCATTCAGTGTACTATACGAAATTTTTAATCGCTGCCGCAAAGCACCTATTAAAGTATGGGGAAAGTATAATGTGTCTCGCGCACTAGATTGCCTTGAAGGCAGGGTCTCTATCTTTCATAATAAATGTTCATATTTTCCAATGTTCAATGCCAATTTTGTAGAGCACTAGGAAAATTATAATTGTGCTAAAGACTTTGAAGCAGACGTGACCCATAAATAGGTCTCCTTTAATTTTATTTTCCAATACCTGCAAGTGACTCCCATTATATTTAACCCTTACGTCTGTGTGATGGTTCTACTGGAATTCTTTAAAGCTACAGCATGGCTCAGAGAGTTTGTATCAAGCATCAAAATATAGCTATGACTCTGTAAATCTCTCCACTGCTGTTCTGGATGTTTACCATCAATAGGCGGATTACTTTCATTATGTTACATGTACATAGATACTATAGTCAACATAATTTGAATAAATTCTGTTACTTGAAATAGGCATTACTTTCCGAAGATATCTAGAATAAATAGAATTTGGAATTCTACTCATTTGAAATGGGCAGGCCTATTCCGACAGTATGGCGACGTGATGACGGACCTTAAATAAATACGAGCTATCCTGGCTGACCATACTTCTAAAATACAAAGACAAGTTGCCGAAGCTGTAGGAATAAACCAGTCAACCGCTCAACGAGTCCTCAAACAGTAGAGTGCAACTGATGACTTCACCGCAAATTATGAGAATTGCGAAGGACAGAAGAAGAAATTGGACGATAGAGACATTCGCCATATTCGTCAATTGTCTGAGAAAAACCCGAAAGTGACTCAACAAATGCTTGAATGGTTTCCAGGTGCCTCAAGTGTTCTTCAGCTGGACAATGCTCCCTCTCACAACTCACGAAGAACCATAGCTTGTCTCGATATGCATAGCCTCAACGTCCTGAGCTGTCCTGCCCAATCCCACGATTCTCCAACCCCATGGCGAATTTAAGGGGCATTGTGGAACAGAGACTCAGAGATTGCAAATCTCATTCTCGCAGCGAAATAGCATCTTCATTTGTAAAAATATGGAATCGAAATGGAGAAACTCAAGAAATGTGCACGCCTTTGGTTGAAAATGTACCAAGACGAATACCTTCAGTGATCGCTAACCGTGGTAGACACACTTAATATTGGTAACTTAGAAAGTTTCTACTTTCATGTTTCCTTATCCTATACAATGTATTCAAAAATAATCACGAGGTATGTTTGCTTTTATATTGATTTGAAATGGTTATACACTCAAAATTCGCAAATTTCAGGCTTGATGCAAATTTGTTGAGCCATACTATAGATGAAAACAGAAATAATAAAGATATTCAACAAAAATTGCAAAAAAATGCAGTGACTAAATTACTAAGTCAGTGGCGGACGAAGCGTCGGCTTCTAATTGTTTTTTTTGAAAATACGTCTTTGTTCTTTATTCCTTTTCAAAATACTTGAGCACATCAGCAAATGTATTGAAATTCGAAACAATTCTACCGGTATCTGCAAATAACTGCAAAAATGTCAACATCTCAACATTACTCGACTTCAAGCTGTCTCTCTGTGATGTGACAATCTTGCAATAAAAAGATCGTTCGCTGGACCTTAATGATTTATCATGAAATTGAATTATCTCATTT